>JARHVA010000374.1:785000-922500 GCA_037957365.1 Torreya grandis | reverse complement strand
GCACTCCATGCAGTCAGCACTCCACATAGTCAGCACCTCTGTGCTTAGTAGTAGTCCACGCGCTTAGCCTATAGACCCACCTGCTCTCCAACAATAGTCATACATTACACCTCTGCCAGATCCTTCTATTTTTATTATTCTTATAATGCCTTCAACAACAGCAAGGTGCCATCAAGCCGTACGGCATCCAGCAGGTCTGCAGTTCATTTCTTTTGTTTTTTTTAAAAGTAAAATCTAGACTGTGTTTTTTTTGGCACCCCTTCCTTGCCTGGCATCCCATGTGGGCCCTTGGATACTTGGCATCCATAAAATTTTCCTTTGATTTATTTATTTAGTTAAAAATTGACCTGTAAAAAAAAATTAGTCAATTTGACTAAATATTTAGTTTTTTAGACAGTTTGATAATTTGGGGGTTTACATTTAAAACTTGTATCTTCGCCTGTCGAAGACGAAGGGTGAGGCCCGGGTTGGTGGGAGGCCAAGTACCCCTCAAAAATACCTCCTTTAGATTCTTCATTTTGTGCCAAATCCAATGAGTGGTTGGAAGGCCACTTTCTCTCTCAAAATAGGGTTTTTTAATGTTTTAGTGTTTTTTTTGCAAAAACACTAGTTTACGGGAAAATTGAACCTTTAATATCTTGCAAACATTAGCTCAGTTTTGGATACCATTTTTTTTCAAAAGTGTTTGTAATTCAATTATCCATAGCGTAGGTTTTTTATTTGTCAAAAATGCACTAGTTTATAAAGTGTCTAAAATTTGGGTCTCCCAAGACGCATTTTTGGCTGAGTCCGACGTCCTATTTGCTTAAGTCTTGCACTGATTTCTCTAAGACACATTTTCAACTAAGCCCAACATCTTTTGAGCATGCACTTAAATATTTTAGGGGGCTCAATATTTTGGGGGGGTGTGATTTCTTTTCACAACTTGCAAATCTTTGCTTTCATTTTCCTTTTTGCATAATTTCACAACTGGCAATCAACACAACTTCACCTAAATTTAGCTTAAACTGGATTCTTTTCAACTTAAACCTCTAACACCCTTCAGCTATCATGAATGGAAGGTTAAAATTTCAATCATTCTTATAATCAAATGGTTGTATAAGATCACCATGGGTACTGAAGTAGAACCCAACACTGATGCTGAAAAGGTCAAGTGGTACAATCGTAGTGATGAAGCCTATGGATTACTGAGCTTGTCTATGTCTCCAAAACTTCTCTTCCATTTAGAAACCTCCAAGACTCCCAAAGACATATGGGACACCTTATAACTCTTATTTGGGAAGCTTGATGAGATGAGAGGACATGAGCTTGAAAACGAACTCATAAGTCTAAGTCCTAGCAACTTTGACACCCTACAGGACTTCTTCACTAAGTTTAAGGCCCTTATATTGCAATTGAAAGAATGCAGGATAGAGAAGAAATATGATCAACTCATCCTTTCTATTTTCACAAAGTTAGGTCCAAACTATTCAGTCTTTGTCTCCAGTTTCCATGCCACAAAAAGTGCCCTTAGCACTACATGGAAAATGCCTTCTTTGGATTCATTCATTGCCGACTTGACCAGGGAGCAAGATAAGCTAATTCAAATGGGCACAATGAAGTATACTCAACTCCAAGCTTTGATAGCTGGAAATGGTAAGGATAAGACTTCAACAAATGAGAAGAAGAAAAAGAATAAGGACCAGAAGAAGAAGAAAATAACAATCCTGCCAAAAACAACACTGAGTCTTCATCCTTCAATGCTAAACCTAAGAAGGAGAAGGTTAAGTGTGCCTATTGTAAAAAGATAAGGCATGATGAACAAAAATGCATGAAGAAACAAATA
Source organism: Torreya grandis (assembly GCA_037957365.1). Taxonomy (NCBI): domain Eukaryota; kingdom Viridiplantae; phylum Streptophyta; class Pinopsida; order Cupressales; family Taxaceae; genus Torreya; species Torreya grandis. Next base: position 920,675 of record JARHVA010000374.1, on the reverse strand, counting down.
GATCACTTAACTCATCTTCTAGAGAAGCACAACATAGGTGTTCCTGAGTCCATCAAGCAGAATTCATCTACCCAAGATTCTACCAAGGCAAAAGGCAAGGGTAAGGAGAAAGAAAAGGGAAAGGCCCTTGTAGCTACTACAGCTTCTACATCATCATGGGTCATTGATTCAAGTTCTTCTCACCTCATGGGCTCTTCCCTATTTGAGTTTTCATCTTTAGAGCCTTGTAGCATGACTTCAATTAGTTTGGGTGATGACACATCAGTTTCTATTGCAGGGAGAGGGTTAATTGAAATGGAAGGAGGAAAATTCAATAATGTTCTAAGTGTTCCTTCTCTTTCAACCAATCTCCTATCAGTACACCAAATCACTCACATTGGTCAGGGCATGAGAGTTGAGTTTTCACCAGATTCAGTGGCTATCAGGGAGTTGCATAGTGATACTACAGTAGCAGTGGGTAGGGCAGATCACCAAGCTAGGATATACACCTCACATTTTGCACCAAATTCTTCTCCAATATTATTACTAACTCATTTAGATGAAGTTATCAAATTGTGGCATGAGTGGTTTGGCCACCTTAACTACCGCTACCTTGAACAACTTTGCAAAAATGACATGGTCATTGGCTTGCCTCGTGTCCAATTCTCAAAAGGACTTTGCAAGGGGTGCTCCCTTGGGAAGCATCCCAAAGCAAAATTTGACAAAGGCAAAGCTTGGAGGGATTCACAACTTTTGGAGTTAGTCCACAGTGATGTATCAGGACCCTTTCTCAAACCATCTTTCACACGGGCCAAGTACATCCTCACTTTCATTGATGATTTCTCTAGGTACATTTGGATATATTTTCTCAAACAAAAGTCTGAAGTGTTTGAAAAAAATTAGAATTCAAGGCTCTTGTTGAGAAATAGAGTGAGAAATCCATCAAGGTTGTTCAAACTGATAATGGAGGGGAGTATATCAGCAATAGGTTTGAGCAGTTTTACACCACATAGGGGATTGATTTGCAGTGCACAGTCACTTATAGTCCTTCATAAAATGGGGTTACAAAATGCAAAAATAGGTTCTTGAAAGAGATGGTTAGATGTATGATTCACTCCAAATCCTTAGCACCACAGTACTGGGCTGAAGCCATCAATTATGCTTGCTACATTCAAAACAGGGTTCCTCATAAAGCTTTATAAGGGATAACACCCTTTAAAGCTTGGCATAAAAGGAAACCTGATGTTAAGCACCTTAGGGTTTTTGGATCCCTAGCCATGGCTCACATACTAAAGAAAAAATTCAAAGCTATGGAATGTCAATCCAAGCCTTGCATCTTTGTAGGATATCTGGATGGTAGTAAGGGGTATCACCTTCTAGATCTAGTCACTCATGAGTTGTTCATCAAGAGAAGTGTTCATTTTCAAGAGAGTCCTAGAGACTCAACACTTGACACTTTTTCTCCCTCATTAGATCTAATTCTTCATGATGATTCCTCATCAAATTTAGATCAACCACAGTAGGTTCTTGAGCTAGAGACATCTTCTTCTTCAAGTTCAGACAGCAAGGACAGTGATGCAGAGTCATCCACCTCTAGTCAGTTAGAGAATGAGGAGTTAGCACCTGACTCACCCACTTTTGGGCCACTTTAGGCTAAACAAACACTTGAGAGTGTTGGCACTTGGGTAGGATATCTCGTAGATGATAGATGTACTAGGGGGGATTTTTAGAGAGATCCACATGCCTTCTTTGCTTCATTTTTAGATCCATAGAATTTTTGAGAGACATCTGGGGTACTTGAGTGGGCTAGTGCTATGGAGGAAGAATATTATTCCTTAATCAAAATTCACACTTGGGATTTGAATTCACTTTTTAAGGGAAGAAATATGGTTCAATGTAGGTGGATATATCAGACCAAGTTTGAAGCAGATGGGTCAGTTGATAAGTGCAAGGCATGGTTGGTTGTCAAGGGTTTCTCACAGGTGGCAGGCATTGACTACTCAGAGACCTTTACACCCATTGAAAAGATGACTTATATCTGACTCACCCTAGCTATTGCTATAGCACATGATTGGGATGTGCATCAAATGGATGTGAAGAGTGCCTTTCCTCACAGAGACCTAGAGGATGAGATCTACATGGAGCAGCTGCTAAGATTTGTTCAGGATTCTTCCTTAGTATGCAGACTTAAGAATTCTATCTATGGCCTCAAATAGGCCCCTTAGGCTTGGTATGCCAAGAAGAATTATTTCTTTCTCATAGTGGGTTTCACTAGGTGCCATTCTAATCACAATGTCTACTTCTTGTGACAAGATGATTCGCTCCTAATTTTGGTTCTATATGTTGATGACCTTTTGATCACCAGGAGTTCTTCATCAGCTATTACAGTAGTGAAGGTATCTCTCTAGGATAGATTTGACATGACAGACTTGGGTTTGTTGTACTACTTACTTGGCATTGAGATCTCATAGTTAGATTTAAGGATTTCTCTTGCACAGCCTAAATATGCTCTTGACTTGTTAGCTCAATTTCACATGGTTGATTGCAAACCATCTCTGACTCCATTTCTATCAGGAGTTAAGCTTGAGGCTGATTGTTCTTCACCATTGGTTGATGCCACTTGGTATTGAGAAATTGTTGGTAGTCTCATCTACTTGACTCACACCAAGCCTGACATATCATATACAGTGGGACTTGTCTCTAGATTCATGCAGGAACCTCATGAGCTACATTGGAAAGTAGCTAAGAGGATCTTGCATTACATACAGGGTTCACATAGATATGGGATTCATTATATATTTGGCATAGAGGTTGACTTGGTTGGATATACAAATTTAGACTGGGCTGGTGATTCACAAACTCACAAGTCTACTTTTGGTTATAGTTTATCTCTAGGTTCAGGTCCTATCAGTTGGTCTAGCAAGAAGCAGAATGCTATTGCTATATCATCCATAGAGGCAGAGTATAGGGGAGATGTTAATGCAGCTACTGAGGCTATTTGGCTTCAAGGTATTATTTTTGAGTTTGGTATTCCTATGAAGTATCCCACCATCATTTATTGTGACAACTAGAGTACTATTTAGATTTGTAAGAATCTAGTTCAGCACCAGTAGACCAAGCACATAGAGATTCACATGCATTTCATTTGGGAGCTTATTCATATTCAAGTCATTGACTTGATATTTTGCCAGTCTTTGGAGCAGGTTGCAGACATCTTCACCAGACCTTTCACTGAGATCAGGTTCATTCATCTACGAGCTCTTCTTAGGGTGTGGTCCACATCTACAGTAGCATCATCTTCAAAGAGGGGGGGCACTAGCCTCTTCTTTCTTTTATGTCTCTCTTTTAGGGGGGAGTTTTTTCCTACGAGTTTTCTCCTTTTCTCTATCTTATGGGAGATTGCATTTGTACATGGGTACCTCATCAAGCCTAGTTTTTGGGACCCATTTTTATATTTCCACACTGCCCACCTAAGCTGCGCTTATGGGGGGCTATTAGTGTAGGTTTTTATTTTTCCCTATTTTTTAATTAGGAAAGTTATATTTCTTGTGCTTACATGGAGTTTTCCTACATTTGTGAAATAGGCTAGCTTATGTGGAGATGTGTGTCATAGATGTGTCATAGGTGTCATAATAATGTCATAAGTAACTCCCTTGATGGGAGTTACTTCTCTATTCTTAGCACCTTGTCACCACCTTTCATGGAGGAGTTACAGTCTATTCTTGGGGTGCCTTGGCCACCTTTTGTGGAGGAGTTACTTACGTGCTCTCCTATATGTATTCTTCACTTTGGCCATCTCATGTTAATCATAATTTGGTTTTCTCCATTTTATCTTGTGCAATTTATCTTCTTGTGTAATTTCAAATGGCTTTAGCATCTATGTGGTGTGCACTTGCTTCATCTCATGTGATCACGTATCCATTGCATTCGCATTATCTAGATTCTGGAAACTCTGATATATTTTGATAAAGAGATCACATCTAGATAGGTTCTTGTTGTATACACATAATATTTTTAAAATTTTATCAATTATTGGTACTTTGTATCTTACAAAAAATTGTCAAGTCTTAATCTCTTTAAATTCACACCATAAGGGGTGCACCGGGAAAGGGGTGGGTAGACCATTGGTACTTCATAAGATTTTTGTCCTTTTTTCCATTTGTTATCTACACATTTTTCTCCTAAAATCCATATCCCTAAGCTTTTTCTTATCTTTTGCACCCTCCTCTATTAATTTTCCACTTTCATTTAACTTTTCCTAACCTAAATCCCTTTCAGTAGTTTTATAACTACATCAACAATGTCAACCTTGTATTGTTTGTCATCATCCCATAGTGTTGACATAATTCCTTTTCAGCATGGGTTATTATCCAAAAAACTACTAGGTCAACTAAGTCAACCCTATCAGCTAAAATTTTTGTAAGGGTTTAGGGTTAAATTTGCATATATATATATATATATATATATATATATATATATATATATATATATATATATATATATATATATATATATATATATAAGTTATTTTTGCCATTATTTAGAGAAGAGAATAATAATTAAGAGTTATTACACATTTGCTTATCCACCATTCTACTTGAGGATCAAGATTAGGGTTTCATACTTTCTTTGGAGATATGGATCTTATCTTGTGGATAAGTATTTTGGATGCATTGATAGGTTGTGTAGCCTAAAGCTGATTTTTTTTTTGTCATCCTTACATACCATAACAACCTCCTATGAATCACCTTGGCCAAGGGAGATATTGAGGCTTAGTAGGTTTGTCTTCAAATGTAAGTATTCTTAACTTTCTTCCTCCTTTATAAGATTAGATAGATGTGCATTTCTACTTATCTTCCATGCATTAAGATTCCATATACATTGACATGAGTATATGTTTCTTATGCATGTTTACTTTTATTATTTCTAACCCCCACTTTGTGCCACAAACTTTGGTGAGCACTAGATTATATTTAATTTACTCATTATTAGTTTAGTAAAATATCAAAACATAGGAATCCCTTAGGATTATTACATGATTGTGCTTGACTAGAGGCTTTGGAACCCTCCCTAGCACTGTCTATTGTGATAAGAGATCCACTAATCAGGTCTAGTGGATCCCCATATTGGTCATGTTCTTATTTAACAAATTTGTCCCCAATCATAAGTGTATGGTATGATCTATCTTCTCTTAGTTAGAATTGATTTATAGACATGATGCATTTTTTATTGCATACACTTGTAACCTAATTTTCTAGTGTGATGTAAGAGTTGACACATCTTCTTTGTAATTTTTAAATATACAAGTAAGAATCAAGGAAAAATTAAGTTATTCTCATTAACATGATTTATTTGGGAAGGATATTTAATGTTGTGTCATTATTCATATTGTAATAGCAAAATCTATTATAGAGGATTGTTGAATTTATTGAATACTAGCAAGCTACATTTCATTTTGAAATAATTACTTCTTTTCATTGTTTGCTTTGTTTATAGATTATTTAATATTATTTTATATTGTTTAATTCATTATTGAGTGTTTATTACCTTAGAAAAAGAGAAGAATTTAAGGATGAGGAGTCACTTGCTCAACATAAAGTTGACATTTGTCATCTACATTATATTGAAAGAAGAGGAGCTCCAATGTAGTTATATTAAAGGGATATAAAGTATGTTATGTTAAAATAATTTTCTTTTAAATGGAGTTACTATATTGTAACATTTTTTATCTAGATATTTGTGAATAAAATTCCTTTAATCAAGATTTATGGGAGGATGTAGGCATTGAAGGTAATTGTAAACATTTATTTGATTGTTGTTGGTTATTCATGTAATTATGTAAGTTGTTAAAATATTTTATATACTTTTAATACTTTTTTTATAATGATATAAAATAATTCTTGTTGTGTTACAACAAGTTTTTATTTTTTTTAAGTTTCATTATAGATTTATTTGGTCTCTTGAATCCTATAAACTATTGGTATACATTTCAAGTCTTGTAAATAGAGAAAATAATTTTAAAATTAAAATTTGAAATTATATAGTCATACATTTATAACAACTCATTAAGGTAATACAAGCCTCTGTAAACATAAGAACATAACTTTGATAAATAAAGCTAGAAGAGCTATATCTATAAGTATATAGGCTTGACTTAATCTTAAAATAAAGTATATTTCAATAGAGACTTTAAATATTGTAAAAGGGATTTGCCTTGAGCATAATTTTATGCAATGACTTATTTGAAATTTTAAAAACTTAATAATTGAAACAAGATAATTAAGTTATTTAATTCAACCTTGTGTAAAATGAACTAAGTGGTATCCATTATTATCCAACAAATTGTAAGCAAGTATTCCATCTTCTCAAAGCATAGTCCAATGGCAATATCCACTTGTTGTAAACAAGTGAATGTGGCCTTAATAATTAAATTATATTATTAATTTGTATTTTTAAACAAATTTATAGTTTTAATAATCTAATTTACTATTTTTGTTTCCCTAGTTTTGAAATTTTCTACATGTTTCTAGCCTATATTTGCCCTTTAGAAATTGAGTTTTAAAAATAGTCAAAGTGGACTAAACTTGAAACTGAGACTCAATATAAATTATCACTAACTAAGATAATTGGTTTCTATCATTGAATTTAATTTTATCCTAACCAAGACAAAATGGTGCCTCACTTCCAAAAGGCAATTGCAGGGAAAATTTCTTTTACCCTCTTATTTTTCCTATGAAGACGATATGGAATCAGTATCAAATAAATTGTCAAAAGTTAATTTTTTATGAAAATAAATATAATTCCAAATATTTATAGTTTAATTTTAGTCTAGGATTTTTTATTTTCAATTTTTACTATTGTTTGTTATTTTTAATACGCTCTTTTGAAACCCTGTTTGTTAGCATTTTCTAGAAAAATCATATTTATGTTGTTAATTCCAGTTTTGTTTCAATTTAAGTTCACCGTAAGAATATTTTTATGTTACCTTCAAGATGTTTTTATTTCAAAAAATTTGTTTACATCTTTATAATAGTTAACCTGTGAGCCTTTCATGTTTTTGTGTTTTCATTATGTTAAACCGTCACTCTACACTCTTTTATGAATCATAAATATTTTGCTTCATCTTATTAACCCTTAACTATTCTTATCATGTTTTTATATTTCTTATTTGATTTATTAGTTAATAAATTTAGGGTGTAACTGTAGTTCTTTGTTTGGCAAGTGATCTTGTTTCGATCATAATCCATTTTCACCTAGTTTGATCGATCTTTCCTATCTATGTAATTTGAGTTGTGGTCCTTTGGTATTGGTGTTGTAGATATTAAAATCTTAATGACCTTGAATCTTACCATATTTTGTGACATATTATTGTGTTTTTTCAATGCAAATCTCATGTGTATTTTGGCATTTTGGTGTTTTGAATTAATATTCCTTTGCAAAGAGAGTTTGTTTACCAGTTGTTGTTTCTCTAGTACCCATTAGTGGTTATCATTCTTTATGTTTTTATTAGTGATAGTGTTTTGAATGTTTAAAAAATATATATGTTTTTTGTGTGTGTCCAATATGTAATGGGAATTAAATTTTGGTATTAGAGCCCAGTTAAACACTGGGAGCTCTAGAATGTTTGGTGTACTACTTCTTGTGCCCTAAAACTTTCACTCTCATGTGTGCTCATAAAATGAAAAGATGAGAGTGTACCTAGTCTCAGACATGGACTTTATTAAAAATCAATTACTTTTGGTTTTAGGATTTGTATTATTGTTTGGTGTGAGAATCATGATAAGGATAAGCCACTTTTTATTTGCTTGTTATTTTGGTGGAGTTTCTGGTCACTGTGGACCATTAGAACTTGTAGTGAAAGAGTGATGAATGTTGATATTTTTTTGTTTATTGTATTGTTCTTTTAAAAAGTTAATTTATATTTGTATTAGATGAATGGATGATTATTTTGGTCAACTTTTTATCAGTCCTTGGTAGAAATTAACTATAAATTGAGGAAATTTGTATGTCTATTTTGTGAAATGGTAAATACTTATTTAAATCTAATTCCATGTATACTCCTTTACCCTATTTATTAGACTAACATGATTTTATCTTGGTTCATTGAGTGAACATAAATCTAATAATGGGATGATTTTTTAGGTAACATATTGATATAATTAATAGTTTTTAAAACAAACTTTTAGTGATGTTTGCTCTAATATTAGTTCATTCAAGTCAGTGTTTTATTGTCTTTCTTGGCTAGAAGAAAGTTATTATTATTTCACACCTTATTCTTTAGTGACCTTTTAAAAAAATTAGTGTAAGCTTGAGATTATAGAGACCTTGTGTTATGGTGGTAATGGAATGTAGTTAGGCTTGTGTGTTAACTAATATTGTGCATGCCATTAGGTATAACAATTTAGTATCTAGTATGGTTTGGTTGTTATCAAGTGTTGAACATGGGTGTTGTAGTTTCTGAGTTTGTTCATTTAGCTTTTTTTATTTTTTACCTTGAGTTTAACCAATAGTGGTTCAAGGGTAATTATGTAGTTAGATATTTTTTTAGTCTGTGTTGTGTTTTTCTTGTAATTTTGAAGGATGAATGTAGCTTTCCACCTTTGAGATAATGAAACATATGTAGGATATTTGACCAAAATAACACAGGAAAATTTAATAAAAACTCAAAAAACACAATGGATTTATTCATCATAATCATATGAACACATTACATTAGATATATAGGACTCTAATTCCTATAATAAGGGATTCACATATCCTTATATAATCTCACCTATGAAACCTCCAAATCTCCTAAATAATAAAACCAAACCTATAATAGTGAGTTGGTTTATTATCCAAATCTCATGTATAAACAATAATAATGTTATCTATAACATTCACCCCCTTTAACATTATCATTCCTGGTTGCACCCCCTTAATCAAAACATAGGGAGAATATCATCCTGCACTGTATCTAATTTATGAATGTGTGATTTTTCCAAGTATCACAAACCTAAAAAATAGTTTTTCCATGGCTAACCAAAAACCAATGATGGTTTTTCCCATATCTTACCAATAAAAAATGATGGTTTATCCCATGGCTAACCACCAACCAAGTGGTTTTTATTGGTTTACCACAAACCATGTCATATATGCAAGCACATATTTAATTCACATAATTTTCTAACTTAAAGGGATTACAAAGGAAATAACAAAATGGATTACTTGAACATGAATTACACTTTTGTTCTTATTCAATAACACATGAAGAAATAGAAACTATCACACCACACTGAAATCCACACAACTATTAAAAAAATGACACTAAATCAAAAGTGGCCTCTTTTCTAGTGGCTTGCGAGAGGATTGAATGGCATCCATCCTCTTGTGCCTCCATCCTCTAATTGATGAAGCTTCTCAGTATATGTAATCATCTAAATAATACCCTATTTTTCTAGTTCTTGTTCTTCATTATCTAACTCTTCTTCTTATTCAATAATTACATTAGCCTCATCCATTTTAAGTTTACCAATTATGATATCTTTTGATCTGATTTTACAAAATGGAGACTTATGTCCCTTTTTCTTGAAATAAAAGCATTCTATTTCCTCTTTACTTTTGGAGGAACTAATAAACTCCTTTTTTACATAAAGGGCAGTTTCTTCCTCAATGTCTTATTTTGATCCTTTCTCCTTGGCTAAGAATGCAAAAATCATATCAAATAGTGATTGGGAAGGCATTTGGCCAAGAGTAAAAACTACATTACTATATTTAGGAGGTAGGCTATTAAATAAGATAGTTTTTGCATCTTCATCTTCCATTGGAACTTTTACTTTTTCAAGTTGTCTTAGAGGAGATCTTAATTCATTAATATAACTTGACATTATTTCACCCTCATTCATTCTCAATTTAAACAAAAGTGTGAATTTAGCATTCACAGCCTTAGCACCAAATGTTTTACTTAGAAATTCCTAGATATATTTAAACTTATTTTACAATTTAACATATTGTAATTTAGTATTTGATAAAGCAAGTCCAATAATGGATTTTGCTTTGTCATCTTTGGTTTGCCATTCTAGAAATTTAGCAGCATTTGTTGGTTCAGTTTCTTTTCCACTCACAATCCCCAAAAGATTTTTGTTCATTAATTACATTTGTATTTTCACTTTCCATGTGTGAAAATTTGAACCAATAAATTTATCTAATGGAATATCCATTATGGGTGTTGAACTCAATTAAAAATGCACCCTTACAATAGCACTAACTTTTAATTTTGATAACAAAAGACTTATAGACTCTTTGGAAGTTTTTAAAATTTTTGACTCTACTATATACTTGACTATGAAAACCTTTCTAAGACCAAAAATATCAACAATCATTTAAAAATTAATGAATTAAAATTACTTTTTAAAAACTGATGACTAGATACTACTTTTTAGAAAAGAAACTTCACACACACACACACACACACACACACACACACACACACACACACACACACACACACACACACACACACACACACACACACACATATATATAAATTGATTAATTAAACTCAATATCTAAACCTCAACCTATACTCTCACTATAAAAACATAGAACCTACATGGGCAGCGCTTCCTGGAAGGTTGTTGCATGGAGATTGATGATTGTGAAATACTATGGCATACAACTCAACAATGACTTCTTAGTCAATTCAATTGAATAGATGCTTCTAGACTTAGATCATGATTTTCCATTTGTCATGTGTAGGTAGATTTTTTATTTGAAGTGTTTCCTTTCTTATCACACTAATATCCAGTATTCTCTATCAAATAAATAATACACTCATTTACTCATCCATAGGGATAAAAATGTAGTTGTATATCACACAAAAGTTTCTTATAGAATAGTGATACTAGATGTCAATTGGATTGATAGATATTGTGGGCCGATGTTAACCTATATTAGTGTAATTAAAATAGCAACCTTTGTGTGGAAATCCAAGTGTAAGGAATGGTGATGGTAAGATTACAATCTGCAAATCTGGAAACACTTGAAGCTTGAATCTAGTCTCATGGTGGTCTTACCTACTCTAGTACCAAAAAACATATGTAGGATATTTGACAAAAATAACATAGGAAAAATTATTAAAAACTCAAAAAACACAATGGATTTATTCAACATAATCATATGAGCACATTACATTAGATATATAGGACTTTGATTATTATAATAATGGATTCACATATTCCTATAAAATTTCACCTATGAAACTTCAAAATATCCTAAATAATAAAACCGAACCTATAATAGTGAGTTGGTTTATTAACCAAATCTCATGTATAAATAATAATAATGTTATCCATAACATGAGATATTTTTATTTTTTTATTTTGCATTGTGTCTCCCTTGTTGTTTGCTATTATGTAGAGATTAAGGTTCACTTTGGTATTTAATTCAATGTGATTTAAGGATATTGAGTATGAGAATAAACATTATCAACATAAAATTTTACCATACATTTGGATAATTCAATAATGACTGAATAGAAAAATATTTCAATAAACCATCAATGATTGTGTAAGAACTAAAATCTTGGCATTGATAGTAATGTACATATGTATTATATATTGAGAGATTTGTATTTTATTTGGTTTATAAACCATGAGACATTAGAGATATTTTATTTGGGTACTTTTTGGCATTATTTTACCCACTTATTCTATTTATTCATAGTTGATATAATACTTTTTATTTTGGAGGCATAGGGAGGTTGTAGACACCAAAAATATGCAACCATAATTTTAAATGTCAAAGTAGTCATCAACCACCCCAAGACCTCCTCAAACCAATATCACCTTTTAACCCTTTGATTAACATAACCCAAAGTCAATTTAACTTAACTAACTCAACCTAGCCTTTTAACCCTTTTCACCCTTTGGCACTTGACTGTCGATAGTCAGGGTAACCGTCAACAGTCACCCTAACCAATAATGGTTTGGGTGCACCTCCTCAACCAAAAGCATGCAAGATACCCACCTTGATTTTATAAAAATAGCCTATTTGATTCTATTTGTGATCCATTACATGGAGGAGTTAATTTTAGAAATACTAGTTCACATCTTATTGCAATTCTCTCACCTTGCCTATAAGAGAGAGGAGTAAAGAGGTGAAAATATATCGATAAATATCTAAGAACATATATGAATCTAAAATTATTATCAAGAGATTTTTGAATATAGGAGTTTCTTTATTGTAGGTCAATCACCATCAACAATCCAATAATCATATCAGAGAGTCAATTTGCCACGTCCTCTCCACCGAGTTTTTAAGTACCTTTACTCTACCAAAATCAAGATAGATTCCACCAATAGACCAACTACCTCAACCATTTACCCAATCAACCTCTGGTAAGACAAGTACTTATTTCTTAGTACTCATATACTTTATTTCCATTTCATGATCAATTGATGTCTTACCTATCTCTTAGAATCCATCTTTTGGATATCATCAATCAGCCAAAACTACCAACGTAGAACCTCACACAGTAATTATCAATGGTTGAATCAACTAAAAATGGTCTACCCAACTATTAATGATCATCTTGACCACTAACAGTCACCTTAACTGCTAATGGTCACCTCGACCACTGAAATTCACTATGGCACCAAAAACTAGTAAGTTAATTTCACCTATTTACACCCACTCAAACCTAATTTTTTATGTTCTTGCTTGTTCACAAAACCCTTTTGATTTTATAAAGCATATCTCAACCCTTTATCACTAATATTAATTATTTTATCACTAATTTAATCATTTTTGGCATATTTCTTAGTAACCTTCCTTTTGTATTTAGTATTCAGTACCTTTTGATTTATTGATGTAAGTGCCTTTCTTTTCTATTTATAAGATTTATTATTTAAAACATGTGGATTGACAACCCCTAAAAAAGCTCTTGATTCTAGGATCTAGATATCACTAGGCAATTCACCCAACTATATATCTAATGAAAAACTTTGCTTTAGTGCTTTCTTATATGTAGGTCATCCTCCCAAGACAAATAGGAGCTCTTCATGAATCTTCTAATTCTAAACGTGTGCACTATAAATTAGGTTTATCAACCACACATGTACTTAGTTTTTTATTTTCCTCTTTTCTAATAATAAACAAGAAATTTATTGAAACATTCTGGCATGCTTGGTGGGACCCTTGTGTCTTTACTTGGGTTCTTGTTTGCTTGCATTCTCTCTTTATTGTTTGCTCATTAATGAAATTAAAAGTTTTTTTTGGGATTAAAATTAAGTGCATACATTGAATGCTTAAAATTATAGTTCACATACCTTAACTCAAATTCAAAGTAATCTATCATAGCTTCACTCTTTTTTTCACACACCTAACTAGACCACCTTCATTAAATTGAACATCAAACATAATTGAGATAAGGTACAACTAAGATTTCACCACCTACCGGTAACTTTACCCTTTCTTGGTGATCCTACTTGGATTTCATTACCAAGGGGAGGACCAACTTAGCTCTTTAGTTGAGTATAATCTTTGGAAATCAATATATTTTGGATAAAAACCTAACACTTTTATCCCTATGGTGTGTGAAGTGAGGGGGTAGGCCCCAATATCAAGCCACATATTGATTCTAAGATATATCTCTTTTGAATTCCTAAACACAACCTAAGAGCAACTATAAACTTCCTATTTAGTAGTCACTCTACAAACCAACTTCTGTCACATAACTTCTTAAGGCATAAGCCAAAAGTGAGATTAATTAAAATTGTAGGGCTTAATGTCTCTCTTAAAGTGTGATTAGATTTCTTTGATCTATTCTTGCCTTCTCTTTATTTGAGTAGTGAGGTTGTTTGTGCTTTCTATCTCCCCTCTCTCACATGGTTCTCACTTACCAGCAATGAAAAGACCTTACAGATCAAAAATCATCACCCAGCTAACCTACCTCTTCCACCTCTTCAATCATGGACTATAACTCTGAACCAGTAGACTCTCTTCATCCTTTGATAAGTCTTATCTTCCCTCGAGAGGTTCCTCAAAGATATGCATGTTTTGTCACTATCCTAGAAAATAATTCTATAGCCTTGCAACATTATCTTATAACCACATCTTATCGTATCCCAATTTTGACCCCTTCTATAGACCCACTTTATGGCATGCCTCTCCACCTCATGGGGAGTACCTCTATTTTCATAGTTACAACCCAACTATTAACTACCCAAGCTTCCTCAACAACCAACAAGCCCTTTGAGACTACCATTGAAAACCAACCAACCCAAACTACCACCACCCTTATACTTCTACTCTAAATAATCACTCCTTCACTATAAGAGTGTCTACCTCTAGCGCTACTAGCCTTCTTTTAGCTGCCTTCAACTAGTCAACCACTATATCACTTCAAAGCCTTGTGGTATCCATACCCTCTACCTTGCCACCAATCAATATAAGGGTTACCATATTTCCATCAGTCATCAACCCAACTACTACTCCTATCCAACAAGCACCCTTTAGATAAACATTTAGCTACATCCCTAATCTATAAGTGTATGTACCCACTACCTAGCTACCTACCCTTATGTATCTTCCATCGAACCATTGACATCCACTTACTCATATGTGGCAGCTTCCTAACCTTTTACCCACTATCCATATGTCTCTCAACCACCATATTAATATGCATCTTATAAACCTTTAGGTACACAACCCCAAGATGACTTAATGAAGATGCTTATGACAAGATGACCATCTTATAGTCATACATTTTAGGTGCTCACAACATCTTGTCATATGACCAAATTTGTAATGATCCCATCCATCCATCTGTACCTATTGAGCCATATCCTCCCCAATGGCAACTTCCCAAGTTCTCTAAGTTTCAAATTAAGGAGGATCCCCAATAGCACCTTAGAGCATTCATGCATGCTTTCTATCTCATCACCTACGATGATTTCCTTCTCCTTTTCACCTTCCCCATGTCTCTAGCTAGCCTAGCATTAGATTGGTATAATTCCTTACCCAAACATTCCATCTTCTCCTCCACCTAATTGGCTCAAACCTGCTTGGACAAATTTTTTATCAACATCTCCAATAAAGTGTCTATCATAGACCTCTACTCTATTTTTTATATTGAGGATGAATCCATTACCGATTTTATGGCTCATTAGAGGAGCCTAATTAACTAATTATATTTTTCCTTACCTCAACCCAAACTCATAAATCTCTTTACTCAAGCATGTGCCAAGCATATCTCCTCTACCTTTCATGTCCAAATATTTTTAAGCTTTGACGAATATTTTACCATGGCACACAAGTTAGAGAACTAAGCCATTGATGAAGGAAAGCTTAAGCTCAAAAACAAGAACTCCACCTATAAAACCAATGAGGTTTCTTCCTCCAAGACAAGAAACTAGCCCAATACCAATACCAAGAACAAGGGAACCACAAATGTGGTTTTCCTCAAAGCCACTCCTCCACCTTCTATCAACCAATCAAATTCCTCTAGTTCCTCAAAGCAAAACCTGAGGAGCCAAACTTGGAACAACTAAAATTAGTTCACTCCACTTGGAAAATATTATGCTTCTATCTTAGAGAATTTATTGAAAGCCAATATCATTCAACTTCCTCTTATCAAGCCACCCCGAAATTTTGACTCCTCTCATCCTGAACCTAGTTGGTATAATGAGAATTATCTTTGTTCCTTTCACCAAGTGATAGGACATAATGTTAATAGGAGTAACACTTTTAAGATCCTTATCTAATCCCTCATTGATAAGGGGGATCTTACATTGGATAACCCTAATGCACCATCAAACTAAGCCCTTGATATATTTAGGGAACCCTTCCCAAATCATTCTCCTACCAAGAATGAGAGAAATAACATTTAATACTCCCATGATACCCATATAGTTAACATGGTCCTTGATGCAACCATTCTCAAACCATGTAGTATCTAATCTTTTGATTCCCCATCATCTATTGAGATAGTGGACTTACCTTTCCTTCCTTTAATTACCCAAGCTAAGGAAACACCATCTTCTCCCCCTCCACTTATTGAGGTAGTAGATCCACTAGCCACCCTTTTAACTGATATACTAGAACAACCAACCATAGCTACCTCACCTTCACCTTTAACTACCAAACAAACTAATTCCCATTCAAAAACCATTCCCAAGGAAAAAATCCCTGTGTCTACTCCTCCCACAGAGGAGACACCCATCCTAGCCTCACATCCTTTGATTAATGAAAAGGATGAGGATATCATCCCTCTATCCCCACCTAGGGGCCTATCTTTCAAGTCTACCACTCAATGAATTAAGCCAACCTACAAACCATTCTCTAGGATAGTTTAAAAATTAGATTTTATCTCCAACCCTAACATAGATTGAGATACCTTCTAGTAGTAATTAGGTCTCCCTTATATTACCTGACTAGAGCCTCCAACCCTTTCTTAGTCAAACCAACCCAAAACTTCCATTGACCAACCTCTTACCATAACTACCCAAATAACCAAACCCCCTAACCAATCACCTAAAACCTCCAAAAAATTAGCCAACCTTCAACCACTTAAGCCAACCAAGACCCAAGTAGCCAAGCCCTCTCTTATCATCCTAATTATATATATCAAATATCTTGGTGTCTTCCCTACACTGAGGCTTAGTCACCCATCTATGAAAGTGGACCTAACCCCCTCAGGCCCACCAACCAAATGTCAAACCAAAACAATAATAGAGGAAAAACCACACAAAGGCTAGAAGGCTCAAAATTTTCCTCCCTCAACTTTTCCCTCCGCTCTAGGGCATCATCCCTCTACCTTGAGTAAGAAATAGTTTACCTCTACCAAAACCCCACCACCTCTTTTGGTTACACCTTTGTAGTTGCCCTCTAATGCACCTCTTTTCACCATGCCAACAATACCTAAGCTACATACCTTAAAATATTACACCTCTATCTCATCAACATCCTTACCTAAACTAAATACATCAACTAAGTGTACCACCCTACCTAAAATACCTACCAAACCTATCTCCAAATAACCTCCTACATCAAATACCAAAGTAAAAAATGCTACACCTTTACTACTTTTAGCTGAGTCCTACTCAACCATTCTCCATAGTTTATTACAAACCTCATGTTTATCTTTACTTCCCATCAGACCCTTTGACCCTATAGATTCAAAACCCACCTGGTATAATGACCACCATGTGTGTTCTTATCATAAGACACTAGGTCATGATATGGAGGGCCATAAGGCTCTCTAAACCATTATCCATCAAATGTATGATGAGGATGATATATTAATAGATGAACCTCATATGAGCCCCATACCAATTTGACCATTGACCATATATACCAAACACCTACCTACTCCTCCACTCTCACCTAAGAGTGAAGATGAGTCTGACTGGTCTACTACCTCAACCTCTCCTTCTATCCATACTATTAACATGGTTACAAGAGCATAGTAGACGGATAAGGGGAAGGCTAAGGTTTATATACATTATACATACCCCTCCTTAAACTCCCAATCATCTCCATCTTTGACTAAACCGAAGGTATCTATTTTAGGTGCCTCTTAATCTAACCCCTCAAAATAGATCAAGAGAGTTATCCTCAAACAACTTCATTAGACCCCAGTGAATATGAGATTATATGAGCTAGCTTATACTTCTCCCCACCACCATCAAGTGTTAATAGAATTTTTTCAATCTATTTAAATCTAGCCTAAGGACCCCCAACCTCTAGCTACCTTTGTTGGTGCCCTTCAACTTTCAAACTTTATTACCTTCAAGGATTTGGAAATACCCTCCATCCATCTTGAGGACCCAGATCCTTCTCTTTTTATCACTACCTACATCAAATAAAACCACATCAAATGGGTCATGATCGATGGAGGATCTATCATTAACATCATCTCTTCTCATGCCTATAATCAACTCAACTTGATAGATAATGTCATGTCTAAATGCTCAATTATCCTTCATTATTTTAATGATACCATGGCCACTACCTTGGGAACTATCATCCTTCATATCTATGTAGGACCTTGCATACTCCCTAAACTATTCTACATTGTAGAAGGTGAATTCTAATGCATCTTATTAAGATGACCCTAGATTCACTCTATGGGTTGCATTCCCTCTACCCTCCACCATTGTATTAAGTTTGAGCACAAAGTTCAGGTCATCACCATCCAAGATGACCCAAGTCCTTTATCAACATGCAACATGACCTACCACCCCAATGATGTCCTCATACCCCCATCTATCACACCCTCAATAGCTCAAACCAAACCTTAAACTACCAAAGTGGATATCATACCTCCTTCTACTGATGAGGCATCAACTAGTTCCTTTATACCTTTACACTAAATCCCTACCATAGACCCTTTGGAATCCATGTTCCATCACCTTTTTTTGGGGGAGTATCACCTTTTAGCAATATATGTTTTCCCTACTCCTTATGAGTATTGGAAACTTACTAACTAGTTGAGA
The DNA here is from genome assembly GCA_037957365.1 of Torreya grandis. Classification (NCBI taxonomy): domain Eukaryota; kingdom Viridiplantae; phylum Streptophyta; class Pinopsida; order Cupressales; family Taxaceae; genus Torreya; species Torreya grandis. The sequence continues at coordinate 902,220 of JARHVA010000374.1, read as the reverse complement.
TATGACCCCAATGTCAAAACTATCATTCCTTTTGGACCTCCCCACTATCAAACCTATTTTATCTATGGGGGAATTGATAAATCCCTTAGTGTTCCTAATACCTCTCCACCACCTTGACCATTCACCATCAGTTTTTCTTACCTAGATAAACTAAAATTTGCCAAGACATACCTTCATCGATGTGTTTAGAAAGGCTTTGGTCTTAGGTGATATGAACATGACCCACATGAATTGGTCACCATCAAAACCAAGAAGCCACACAAGAAGCATGGACTTGGTTTCATCTTTCTTAATAAGAAGAAATATAAATAACCTACTACTACCATTATTGAGGAGGATGTCCCTTCTTCATTTCCCTCACCTCCACTTGCATGTGAGGATGATAACATCATCCCACCTAACTTTTTTTCCATCAACATGATCAACCTCAAACCCCTGACTTATTAGAAAGAGGGAGAAATTGTAACCATCCCTTTGACCCATCCTAAGATGCTAGGAGAAGACTCTCCTACCATTAACACTATGTAGTTTTAGGATGATGACTCCATTCTCACCTACCTTGGTGCCTCAGATTCTTCAATCCACAAATCCCTTCCTCTTGAGTCTTCAACCATCTTGAATGAATCCACTACAAATATCAACCTCGATACTTAGGATAACCCCCAAATTTTCAAACTTTCCCAATCACTAAATTCCAAAGACCTTTGGGACTTCCCCTCTTTCCTCTAAGGCCATAACATAGCATTCACCTAGTCTTACATTGATATGCCTAGAATTGACCCTGCCATTGCTACCCATAATATAGTCACCCACTAGGATGCTAAACTTGTCAAGTAAAATATCTAATTCATGCATCCTTACATATCCCTTCTCATTAAAGAAGAGACTCAATTTCTCCTATCTGTCAACTTCATTTAACCTATTGACTACCCCCAATGGGTTTTGAATGTTTTACTTATCACTAAAGCCATAGGGGGATTATGAATTTGTGTGGACTTTTATGACCTCAACCTTTCCTATCCCAAAGATGAATTCCCTCTACCTAGCATTGACCATCTTGTTGATCTTACATCCAAATATGAGATGTTATTTCTCATAAAAATATTCTTAGGTTATAATCAGATCTTAATCACCCCTAAAGATCAACACAAAACCACATTTACCACCCCATGGGGGACCTTTTCCTATAGAGTCATACCTTTTGAGTTAAACAAGACTGGTGCAACCTACCAATGTGCCATGACTTACATTTTTCATGACCTTATCCATAAGATCATAGAATACTATGTGGATGAACTTTTCATAAAATCTAAACTCTGAAAGGATAACTTGGCCATTCTCAAGATCATCTTTGAGCAACTTAGCCACTATCATGTCCATCTTAACCCTAAGAAGTGCATTTTTAGGGTCTTATTGGGAAATCTTATTAATTTCATTTTCTCCCTTCAAGGAATCAAATTCAATCCTTCCAAAATCAAATTAATCCTAGACATGCTTCTTTTAACCAACCTCAATCAACTTCAAAGCTTGTAAGGGAAGCTCTAGTCCATTCATCATTTCATCTCCTAGCTTTTGGATCGATATTAACCCTTCCACCACCTTCTGAAGAAGGATGTCTCTTTCAAGTGGAATAGTGATTATCAAAATGCCTTTGATTCATTCAAAGAGTACCTTTTGTCTTCACCTATGCTTACCCTTCCCAAGAATTACCAGCCTTTTTACCCATATATCTCTACCATCGACCATTCCTTGGGGGTAATGCTAGCTCACCACGATGAACAACATAGAGAGAAAGCCATGTACTACATTAGTCACATGCTTGTAGAGTACCAAACTTGGTATACCCATTCTAATAAACTTTGATTAGATTTAGTCTTTGTGGCTATCAAACTTCACCACTACCTTCTTAACCTCAAAACTTATGTCATTACCAATACTAACCCACTAAAGTACATACACTCCAATCCATACCAAAACTAGCATATGGCCAAGTGGCTCATGCTCTTAGCAAATTTTAACCTTAAGCTCCTTTAGTAGAATTTAATTAAGGGGAAATTCATTTCCAACTAATTGGCTAAAGCACCATTGGCAAATAATCAACCCCCTCCTCTTGAGTTTCCTAATGAGTCCATTATAACCCTCTCTCAATCAGATTTCACCTATCAAGTCACCATGTTCTTTAATAGATCAAAATGTCAATGTGGTGGGGGGTCTGGTATCATCTTTATCCTTGTTGATAGTGAACCTCTACCTTTATCCTTCAAGCTTGATATTTAATGCATCGAACATATAGTTGAGTATGAATCCCTAGTAATAAGTCTTCAGACTGCCTTAGCCATAGAAGTCAAAATAATCAATATCTTTGGTGACTCCCAACTTATGGTTAATCAAATCAATGACTCTTACCAGTGTAAAAAATTATGTTTTATAGTAGTATAAGCAACTAGTTGATGAACTCCTAGCATCATTTGAGCACTACCACATCTAATCAACCCCATGATATACCAATAAGTTTACTGATACCATGGCTTCCCTAGCCTTGTAAGTACCATTTTAACCCTTAAACTCTAAGTTTTATATTAATATTCATAGGCTTACCCAACTGTCCTATGTCAATCTAGATTCTCCCACCATTTTTAATGTTGAGGAGACCCAACTTGGCCTTTGGTATCAACAAAACTTTGGCTATCTTAACCTTGGCATAGTTCTTTCTAACTTCTCTATGAATTCTCTCAAGGAGCATTTTTTTAGAGTACCTCTTTCTATACCATTATGTAAGTAATTCTTTATAAATGTAGCTTTGATGGCCTCCTCTTCTGTTGTCTGCATAGTTAGGAAGCATCTCACACTATCAATAAAATGCATGATGGTATATATAGGGGACACTTTAGTGGCCTCACTATAGCTAAGTACATCCTCCATTTTGGCTATTACTAGCCTTGATTAAATGAAAAAGTGTTTTAATTGTCAACAACATGCCAATTTGCATCATGCACCCAACTATAGCCTTTGAGTTTCCATTGATTTTTAGCCTTTCTCATAATGGAATCTAGACCTTATTGGGTAAAATAATCCCCATTCCTTGTATTGACACCATTATATTATCATCACAATCGAGTAATTTATTAGGTGGGTAGAGGCTATTCCTCTATTCTCAACCAAAGTGGAGAATATAGTCAACTTTATCAACCATCACATCATCCATCACTTCAATGTTCCTCATAAAATTATCACTGACAATGGTAAGTTATTATAGAATAAGCAAGTCCAAGGTCTATGTGATGCATTTAGCATTAAATTAAGCTTCTCCTCACCCTATCACCCTTAAGTTAATGGATAGGTATAAGCCTCTAACAAAAATCTTAATAACATGCTAACTAAAATGGTCAATGCATCTAGTTAGGATTGGCATTTTCACATCCCCTTTTCCTTATGGGCATATTGTACTAGCATTATAACCCCTATGGGTGCTACCCAATTTTCTCTTGTGTTTGAAGTAGAGGTTGTCTTGCCTCTTGAATTCCAAATCCCTTCTCTTCACATATATTTACAAGAGTTTATTTTGGAAGATGATTACCATCAACACTATGTAGCCCATCTTGAGCTACTCGATGAGTGTCACCTAGCATCCCTCATCCATATCCATGTCTAAAAATAATGTATCAAACATGTGTATAATAAACACCTTAAAGTGAAATAATTCAATATCGAAGACCTCATCCTAAAGGAAAATCAACATGTCACTAATATGGAAAAAATCAAATGAGGCAAGTTTGTTTTCAATTGGCTTAGACCTTATATCATAACCCCTAAGTATGGGTTAGGAGCTTATCAATTATCTTCTCTCAAAGGCCACCCAAAACCTGAGCCCCTTAATGCTTCACATCTGTTTCCATTCTTTTGTTAGGAAGGATAAGGTTCATCTTTTGTTTCACTTAAGCTCACCCATTGTTATCTACCCACATTCATTCCCCTATTTTAAGGGTAATTGATTAAAAATGAATCATGTGATTATTTATCACCAATATATCCTAATCTTGAATAATGGGTGCCATGGATCTACCCATAGTAGGGTTCTCATGGTACTTTCCACCCTTTTTTAGGATGGATTTCCAGATCATTGTCACCTAAACCTCTTCACACCTAATCATTATTATTATGATTTTAGTTTTTCTTTTATAAATTTGAACCACTAAGCTAGCCTAGACAAGTCTATGTCAAGAAAAAAATAGATCAAAATAATAAAATTCCTATCATTAACACTCATAGGTCATTTCTAGCATTCACATACTACTCCCTTGAAGGATAGCTATTGAAATCCTCTTTGAAATTTCCAAAATGTAAGGTGGAATACTCCCTCAAAGGATAGATATCAAAATAATTTACAAAAATCACATACACTTAGACCACTCCCTCAAAGGATGGTTGAGTAAGCACTTGTCAAAGGCAAAACAATTTCTTGGAAGCTTTCCACATCAATTAGCTTCCCATATACAACAATTAGTAGAAGACCCATTATCACAATTGAAGCAAAAGCAAAATAATATTGAAATCTATAATTGGCTCTCAAATATAAAAATAAAGTGGAATCTACAATCATCTTCCACAAGTAGACTTCCTGAATTGATCAATCTACATAGCTTGGCATAGTCTTATTTATATTGATTCTTTGGACACCTATATAAGAGACATGCTAGTCTCACAAGAATGTTCCATTCTCACCCATCACCCTATATACAATGGATTTTTTAGCTTACTTGAAATTATGTGGTCAAGACACCTTTTTAGCCAACTAATGAATGCTAATGCAAATCATTCAAAGGGCTTATGTTCATTAAGTCAATCCAACTTCAATTTTTTTTAGTCCTTGTCAATGAAGAGGCATCATGCCCTCTTCTTACCCTATCATGACTAGTTGATATTTTCATTATGGTATTCACCTCTAGATTATATTCTCTATTCTCCCATCTAGTGTTGTTAATTAAGTTATCTCATGTGTTTTATCATAAACATTAACAACAAATAACCATAAGCATACCCATAACCATTTGCATTACCATACCATACAATATAAACATCACATCCATAAGAAATAAAATCAACATGAACATGTCTAAACATAATGAAATCCAAAATACTCATTAAAAGCATTAGAATTTCATAAACATAACCATAATGACAACCATAACTAGGACTAGTGTCATAAAGCATAATAACAGCCATAAACATCTAAACATATTAACCATTTATCTGCCACTTATCTAAAGTCTACTAATGTAGTATATACACATCAAGATTTAGCATGTCTTAGACATAACCATAAATCCACACCATCTCATGCCTAATCTAACCATTTATAACATAATAATAATCCAAGAGCACATATAAACATCACATCATAAGCAATAAACATCAACACCATGAGCATGAGCATAAGCAAAGATACTATGTGTGTGTATATATATATATATATATATATATATATATACATACATATATATATATATATATATACATACATATATATATACATACATATATATATACATACATATATATATATATATACATACATATATATATACATATACATATATATATATATACATATATATACATATATATCAACTCATAAGTTAAATAACCATAGCATAAACAAATGTCTACATATAGATAGATAGGTCTCTCTATCAAAAAATGTACATCTCTTTGCATTGACTCATAGGCCAAAATCAAAATGATATAAATAGACATATACATATCTAGTTATATCTATACCCCAAAGACACCACTACCTCCTAGAGTACCCCTAGATCTTAGTGCCTATCCACCTGTTAGGCCTACCAATCCACCACTTATCCTTGTCTATCTAGATATATATTTTCCCACTACCTTAGTGTTTCTAAACTAGATCCACCTACTATGTTGTCCCACTACTTGCCCCATCAAAGCTCATTTAGATATTATACAAAAATAATGGTCTTGTAGTACCATAGCTCCTCTGCTATAGCTAGGTACCATTTTGTATGGGTAAAACCAAATAGTGATTCCTATCCTATTGTTATTCCTCCTCTCTACCATAGAGACTCCCTCTCTTGAGTCACTAAGCCTAGAGAGGTCATGTCCTAATCCCTCTCCCATGTGACATTAGCAAGCTAACCCTATAAGGTCACAATTTGGCCTTATAATGTGGCCACCTATCCCTATAAAACCTATACTTATCCCTATGTTATGTCCAAATCTACACATATTATCCTCACACCACTATCATCTCCACCAACATCTATATCTTCATATATGGGTTGATACCATGCCATGTACCCTTCTACAAATCTAGCATCATCTATTAGATCCCTAACTAGCAGCTCCTCATATACACCATCTAGAATTGTAGGATTAATTTATGGCACTGGTATTAGGATCTCTGATTCTTCTCTCTTATACCTAATAAATGGGCCAAAAATTCCTTATACCAAACTAAACTATCAACATACCTTATCAAATGAAATTAGACTATCCTATCAAATTCAAGACACTACCGACCTCATTCTTTGATCTCTATCATAGATGAAGATCATGTGAATTTGATCAGTAGTATCCATGTGCTCCCTACATCTTGATCCCAAGAGATCACATCTCACACATTCTTCTAATCAATCATAAACTACCAACCCAACCAAGCACTCAGCTAGCACCTTCACCACTCAATGCCCAAATTGCCTAGAGCTCAAAGTTAGTGATAGAAAATAATAAATGAGTAAAATTGATTTACTTTTCAATTTTTACCCCACATATTTTTAGGTTTTTCACCCTCACAATAGTCACCATTGAGCACCCTGACCATCAACTATCAAGATGCTTAATTTCTTGCATTAACCTTAACATACCCCCTTTTTTAACAAAACCAACCCAATCTGACCCACCCATGGAGACAACCTTCTCCACCCACCCTAACTACCTCATCACCTCATTATTTCTCCATTTCATCCCAACTATCACACATTTTATGACACTTTATGCCTGGTCCCTTGATCATAGCAACAACATTGCCATGTTGACCACCTTTTGAATTTGTCCCACCTCATGATTACCAGACCCATATGTGTCTTTTGAGATCACTTCCTACCTTAGATACCTATAATACTTGACCTATTTTTATTTTCCATAGGATCACTTCCTACCTTAGATACCCATAGCAACACTAACCTTTCTAAGAGACTAATAGGTGTACCCAACTTCCATGCCTAAATATGGTCGTGTGATGCATTGGTCACTTATCCCTTGGATTCAACCTTTATTGTTTTTAACTATGGCAACTTTATCTTTGCACAATCTTGACTATCAAACATTTTTTCATACTTTACACTCTTATTTTCACTTTAGTACCTAACCTATCATATACCTTTATCATCATCATCACCTACCTCATCAAACCCACACTCAATTTGTTTTTCACCTCATCACCTCCTAGTTTGAGGGGGAAATACCTCCTCCCATATTTGGGTAAATCAATAAACTTCTAAATAGTATCAATTTTTGTTTTATAGCTTTTTCATTTCAAGTCACATAATAAAAATGGGGGAAATGTAGACACCATAAATCCATACACCATAATTATGAATGTTGAAGTATCCCTCGACCACCCTAAGACCCCCTTAGGACTAATATCACCTTTTGACCCCTTGATGAACCTAACCCATAATTAGTTTAACTTAACTAACTCAACCTAGCCTTTTAACCCTTTTCATCCTTTAGCACTCGACCATCAATGGTCACCCTGACCATCAACGATCAGGGTGCACCTCCTCAACCAAAATTATGCAAGCTACCCACCTTGATTTTATAAAAATAACTCATCTAATTCCAAGTGTGAATCATTACATGGATGAGTTAATTTTAGAAAGCCCATTTCACATGTTGTTGTAATTATCTCACCTTACCTATAAGAGATAGGAGCAAAGAGGTGAAAATCCATTAGAAAATATCTAAGAACATCTATGAATCTACAATTATTATCAAGAGATTTGTGCAACTAGGAGTTTCTTTCTTGCATGTCAATCACCATCAACAATCTATCAATTCAAAAATCATATCAAAGAGTCAATTTGTCACTGCTTCTCCACCAAGTTTTTAGATATTGTTACTCTACCAAAATCAAGCTAGATTCTACCAATAGACCAACTGCCTCAACCATCTACCTAATCAACTTCTGGTAAGACAAATACTTGTTTTTTTATTACTCATATACTTTATTTCCTTTTTGTGATCAACATAGTTCTTACCTATCTCTCAGAATCTATCTTTAGGATCTTGTTAATCAACCAAAACTACTAACCTAGATCCTCACATAGTAACCATTGATGTTTGACTCAATTTCTCATGGTTTTCCCAACTACCAATGGTTAGCTTTCCCATTCATAGTCGCCTTAATTACCAATGGTCACCCCAACCATCGATGGTCATTATGGCACCAAAAACTAGCAAGATAATTTCACTTATCTACACCTAATAAGACTTAATTTTCTATGTTCCTACTTGTTCATGGAACCCCTTTTGATTTTTTGAATCATACCCTGACCCCCTTAGCACTAATATTAATTATTTTATCACTAATTTAATCATTTTTATCATATTTCTTAGCAAGCTTCCTTTTGTATTTAGTATTTAGAACCTTTTGATTTATTGATGCAAGTACATTTTTTTATTTATAAGCTTAATTATTTAAAACATGTGGATTGATAGCCTCTAAGGAAGCTCTTCCTTTTGGGATCTAGCTATCACTAGGAAATCCACCCAACTATCAGTCTAACAAATAAGTTTGCTTTAGTACTTTCTTATCTGAAGGTCATCCTCCGAAGCCAAAGAGGATCTCTTCATAATCTTCTAATTCGAAATGTGTGTACTATCAATCAGTTTTATCAACCATACCCATACTTATTTTCTTCTTTTCCTCTTTTCCAATAATAAGCAAGAAATTTATTGAAATAGAGGTTACTTTTATTTTGTTTCTGCTACCTTTAAGAGGTAGTCAAGCTTTTACTTTATTACCTTTGGTAGGTGATCATTCTAATATCTGGGGAGGTATATGGAGGATGTTGTGATGTATTTTATCCTACCTCAAGGAGGTAGTCAAGTTGTTCTTATTCTCTTAGCTCTGGGAGGTAATTGAGGTTCATTGAGTTTTTCTCCCCTCAAGTGACTTATTTAGTCATATGTATTGAGTAATGTGATATTTTTTTTTCATTTGAGAACCAACACTAGTCCTTTGAAATTAAAATGTTATTTTACTCCATATTTCATTTAATTGACATTTATATGTTATTTTATTGAACTTACATTATCTAATTTGATTTTGACATGAATTCATTTTTTTTAAATGAATGAATTGAGTTTGACTTGGATTTTACTTTACATTAATTTCTAATTGATAATTAGTTATTATACTTTGATTGACTTTTTTCAATGCTTTGAAACATAGATTTTTAACTTGATTATATTATTTCTTTTAGTTTGATGTAATTTCAATTATTTTATTGACTGATGATTCAAATTTATTATGATAAATTGTCTTGGACCAATATTGGTTCATTGTGTTTTTATGTATATTTCATAATGTGTGTAGTGTGCATAGTATGGGGGAGGATAAGTAGCTTGGAAAAGAGATATTGGGTTAAAATTAAAACTTATATGGCAGGTTCATGATACTATCCTTCCCAGCCACTAGATGTGTTATTTTTTTATTATATATATTTATGGACATTTATTTGTGAGGTTTAAGGAGGCTTGGAGGTCTAAGTAGGGAATAAATAATAAGGAGGTTGGGAGGAATAAGGAGGTTGGGAGGTCTAAGTAGGTTTGGTAAGTTGATGAGGATGATGTAGTTGATAGGTGATTCTTATTCTTCACACATTGGATTGTTCCATAAATTATTTGTAATATTACATGTTTTATTATATGACCTAGTAGTCATTTTTTATATTTCATATTATAAAATTGATGTAGTGTGTATATATATAATATTTTTAACTTTTATTGATTACTGACACTTTGTATCTTGCAGGAACCCATCGAGTCTCAATCTCTATGAGTGCATGTCTTAAGGGGTTCACCGAGAAAGAGATGGGTAGACCATTGGTGATTCATAAGATTGTTTTCCCTTTTTCCACTTTCCATATACACACTTATCTCTTAAAAACATTAAAATTAAGCTTATTCTTCTCAACCTTACCCATTCCAATCATTTTCCTCTTTCCATCCTCATTTTCTTACCTTAATTTCCTTTCAGGTAGTCAACTTTACTAGGTTGATTGGGTCAACCCTATACAATCTAAGGTATTTTTCATCTTTTGGGTTTGTTAGCCTTTTGGCTAACCTAGCTCAGACCTAGTGAATTATCACCAAAAACATATAAGGTTGACTAGGTCAACCCTATACAAATAATGTTTCTAGGAGTATTTAGGGCAAGATTTGCCTATATATAGAAGTTCATTTCCAACCATTTTTAAAAAGAGAATTGAAGAAGAATAAGTTTGAATGAACATCTACTTATTGACCATTCTAATTGAGGAATAAAGCTTAGGGTTCCATACTTTATTTGGAGATACAGAAATTATCTTATGAAAAAGTCTTTTGGATGCATAGATAAGTTGTGTAGCCTAGAGCTAATTTGTCCTTGTTATCCTTACATACAACAACAATCCCTTGTAAATCACCTTGGCCAAAGGAGAGATTGAGACTTGATGGGTTCATCTTCAAAGGTTAGTATTCCTAAATTTATTTCTCCTTTGTAAGATTAGATAGATAATGTAGTTGTGCTTCTCTCTTCATGCATTACTATTCCATATACATTGATGTGAGAATATGTTTTCTATGCATATTTAGTTTAGTTTGTTTTTTTCTAACCCCGACTTTATGCCACACACTTTGGTGTGTACTAGATTAGATTTACTTTATTTTTATTAGAATAGATTGAACATTAAACCTGAGACTCTTTTAGGGTTGTTGCATGATTGTGTTAGACTGTAAGCTTTGGAACCCTTCATAGCATGGTGTATTATGACAAGTGATCCCTTAATTAGGTCTAACAGATCCCCATATTGTTCATGCCCCCAATTAAAAAATGTATCCCCAATCAGAAGTGTCGGTATGCTCTATCTTATTTGCACTAGGATTGATTTATAGACATGATGCATTTATGATTGCATACACAATGTGATCTTATAATGGATAAATATTCATATTATTTTATAGTGATTTTGTCAATGATTTATATTGTCATTATGGTGATCTTATACATGGGAAATAAAACTATTTTTTATTATTTGTGTTATTTATTAGTTTGGCAGAATAGTGTAACACTAGATTACACACCATATTTTGTTATCAATTATTAGATCTTGTCTTGTGGAGAAGATTTTGGATGCATAGATAGGTTGTGTAACCTAGAGCTGATTTGTCTTTTTTATCCTTACATACCACAACAATATTTTGTGAAGAACCTTAGCCAAGGGAGAGATTGAGGCTCAGTGGATTCATCTTCAAAGATAAGTATTCCTAAATTTATTTTTCCTTTGTAAGAGTAGATAGATAATGTAGTTTTACTTCTCTCTTCCATACATTAATATTCCATATACATTGACATGATTATATGTTTTTATCCATGTTTAGTTTAGTTTGTTTTGTTTCTAACCCCCATTTTGTGCCACAAGATTTGGTGTCTACTAGAATATATTTAATTTCTTGTTATTATAATAGATTAAACATTAAACCTAGGACTCTTTTAGGGTTGTTACATAATTATGTTATATTGTAGGCTTTGAAACCCTTCTTAGCGTGGTGTATTATGAAAATTGATTCCCTAATCAGGTCTAAAGTATCCCCATATTGATCTTACCCTTGCTTAATAGATGTATCCCCAACTGAAAGTGTATGTATGCTTCATCTTCTTTGAGCTAGGTTTGATTTATAGACATGATGCATTTTTTATTGCACACATTCTGGTAAACATGATGTGAACTAACCCTTGCAAGATTTTTTTCGTATTATTTTATTTAATTCATTATTTCATCATTATTTTTATCATATATCTTCCATATTATATTGACTCTATTGACCCAATATCTAAATTATGTGCATAATTTATTAGGTACAGGTTATTGGATTGATCTTACTGATCCAATATAGTTTTTTAGATTTTTAGACATCCAATCTAAACTACTAGGTCAACCTAGTCAGCCTTATACATTTTTATACATCCATTTTAACATACTAGATCAACCCAATTTACCCTATACATTTCAAGCACTTAGCAACAATTTTTTGTAAAGATTGATTGACCTAGTCAACCCAGTTAGCAAGATTTGCAAGCATATATCAAGGTTCTTGAATAACAATCTTCATTCTCTATATCTATGATCCACCAAGGTTCATTTCTATCTCTCTATCTCTTTTTTTACATTCTTTCCTTTTATATTTTGTAGTCTTCAAAAATTCCCTTGCACAATCAAATGGATCAACCCTACCGACCCAGTTTTATGTGTTTTTTGGATAACTAAGTCAACTCTATCAACCCTGTTCATTTTTAGACCTTGATTTCATTGTATAGGTTTAACCCTATGGATCCTATGTTGTCTTAAAATTTAAAACCCTAGGATAATCTATGAGGTTCCTAAAATTTGATGCAACATGGAATCATCTCTTAATTTGTGGGTGAACTTATAAGAGAGATGAATATCTAGATTATGAGGGCTAGTTCCCTTGATTCATCTTTAACTGTTTGTCACCTAATATAATGTTATTCATGGACAAGTGTTAGGAGTTTTAATGAAATTTAAACTACACTAAATAGGTGATACACCAATGCATATCCCATATAATATCACACTCCTACTAAGCAACAAGGCTTTCTAAGACCAATTCTATGCATTAAAGAATCCTAAGTGTTTTAATGTGGAGGTAGCATACATAGGATATTCAACAAGATAAATGACATAGGAGTAAATTTAACACCATAGGTAAAATTTCATACTTTAAGAGTAACCTAGTACATTCATACACTTCACATGACCTGTTAAAATCATAACTCTTGCTTAAACATGAAGGATAAAGAAGAGTAAGGATGACACCATCACTTAGCTCCACTATACATCACTCACACACTTATAAAAAAATTTCTTAACTCATAATTAGACTTTTATTCAATTTTGAAAGACAAAATTCAATGTCATACCATTAGGGCCTTGCCATACTAGCTTTGGTCTCCTTTACAAAAGCCAGCATGGCTCATACTTATAGAATTTTGGAAGAAGAGAGAGAGAAGGGAAGTTGAAAAGGCACAAGGACAAGTGTCAAAAGGTGAAAATTATATAAAATATATTTGCATGAGGTGGAAAAGGAGTTATGGAATTTATTTACACATCATTCTATCCCAAATAAGCCTCTTCTCTAAGTGTGGCATATCAATCTTCTCAATCATTCTCTCTTGTGAAACTACCTTCATGATGGGCTTTCTTGGGAACTTAAAAGTAGGTTAGGGAAAATTTTAATGTAAATTATATGTAATATATATCAGTTAACTGATTTGGACATGTTTCCATCCCTAATTGAGCACCTTCCTTGATGTGGCATTGAAATTCTTCCACAAGCATCTTTGAGTATTGAAACTCCTCCTTGACAAGTCACAAGAGGAAATAATTTGATCATGAGATATCTTGTATAGTTATATTTACATCCCAAGGACACTTATAAATCATATTTAATCATATAAATTATTTATATCACTTGAAATCATAAATTCCTCTCTTAGGTGTCACAAGGCCTCCTTGTCTCATTAGGCTTAATTTGGCCAAAATAGCTAAAATTTGGATTTAGCTCAATTGGTAAAAAAAATTTCATTAAAGGCCTATTCTCATCATATTAAACTTAAAAAAATCCATTTGGAATCATAAAGCTCTCACCAAGACCCCATTTTGTCAATAGAGCCTTCACTAGGCCTTGTCTTCTTGTAGCCCTATTTTTACACAAGTCTCCTTGTGTAGGATAATTTATGTACCTCCAAGACTGAGTAAAACCATTTTTGTGTACCATTTTTCTCCATTGTAATTTGTGCCAAGTTTCATGGTTTGAGACTTAAATAAAGTGTGCTTTTTAGATCCATTAGTCCTCCCAATTAGGCCTCTTTAGCCTAGAAGACCAAAAATGTTCATTTTGAGCTCCCACACATGTGATCTATAAACTTAACCTCTCATTATATTTTTTACCTCCTTATCATCCCTCATGTTGAATTTGAGGTCTTGATCATTTGTAAAGACCCCTATTTTAGCATTAAATTCTCTTTCTTGGCCTATTCCATACAACCCTATACTTGCAAGTGTGGACCAATGGTAGGAGATGAATCTTAGGAGAGTTTTCAAGGTCATATTAATTATTTTCAAGATTTAAACATCCATTTGAGTGCTTTTTTTTGCCTTTCTCTATCATTGGGTTCAAATCAAGATTCTTAGAGGGTTTGGAGTTAATTAGCCCTTAAGGGATTGTTCATAAAGGATACACATTAGATATTCTTAAAAATGACACTAAGTGATCCTTAAGTACCTTCTCTAACACCTCAAATCATCTCTAGGTCCTGTGCATAAGCTCATGAATGTTTCAAGCATTTGAAGTTGGCCATTCAAGCCACTTAGTGTACTATGTGAGGGTTTGAGAGCTTTTAAGTCAATAATTATCTTATTGATGAATTTCCTTGCAAAAACATGGTTCAAACACCTCTAATTATGTCCCCTAAACATCCCTCAATCATTTTAATATCTCCCTTAGAACTAGAAATAAAATTTACCCCTTATTTGGCATTAGGCTAGTGCCTTACCAATGAACCTGCCTACACTTTGGACTCAAAATGACTCTCAAATTGTTTATTTTGACTTACAATGTCTTATAAAATTATCAGTTCATCACTTAATCATTATCAAATAACTTATTAATCACAACTAAGGTCAAAAATGAAAATGACCATCCTTACCAAGCCTTTTACTTATCATTCCTTGTCATTGTGACTACAAACATCCTTGTGTAGGATATATTGTTTACCCTTAGAGCTTATATAAATATTTTTTTATTTTTTAATAGGTTTTATTTAACTTCAAAAACCATCATTTTCCTCAAAGTTATCATCTCCATGCGTAATAAAACTACCCCTACTCTAAGATAGAATAGAGAGGGTTTAACTTACTATTTTTGGAAAAATAAATATTATATAATCCTATAAATTTATTTATGGTACTATATACCAAATTTGGGTACCTAAATCCTCCATTTAGACTTCCATCCAACACCATTTCCAAGGTAGACTTTGACAAGGTAGCCTGATGAAGGTGGGTAGGGTATAGGTTATACTAAGGGATGTAGGGATTGGTTTTATATTTATTAGGACATGTATGTATCATTAATTACTTATAAAACCTATTCATACCATATTATAGTTCATTTTATCCTCATACACTTCCTTAACTTTTGGAAACCATTAACTAGGCCATTGACTACTTGTTGAGGACCAATGTTTAAGAAACTGGTTGTAAGTGGTTTTGAGTTTAGTTTGGGATTTAATGACATAATACAACATAAATTTATTTTAATAATCTCATTTATGTTATCCTTAATCAATTTTACAAGTTATATTTCAATTTCTTTGTACTAGTTCATGACATATTCCCAAGATTAGGCTCACTATTTGTTTAGACTGAGACACTTTCAACCTACCTATAGGTAGAATTTGAACCTTGACTTATAGATTAGGGCTCTCTCTATTCATGTTATTTATGTCATTTTATTATCATTACTCTCTTATTTAACTTTTTAACCTTCAATTTAGCATCATTTCATGCTTATGTCCTCGAGGAGACACCTCTACCTTGACTACGTTTCATGCCTAATCACAAGCCTGTTGTAGGTTACCATGGATTATTTTGGGTTTTTTAACGATGATTTTACTTCCTATTAAGGTATTTGAATCACAAAACACTTTTTATCATCTTTAAGGATCCAAACAAGGTCTAAATTCCAACCTTCCAACTCACTATTTACTAACCTTACTATAGGTGACCCTTCCCAGGCCTGTGTATGGACAGGGGAAGGTGCATTGGTGATCAAAACCTCAAAATTCACCTTCTATTTTTCCTTTTAGATTTGGAGTGATATTTCAATCATTTAGTATGTTTTTATCTTGATTTCATATTTATAATCTTCCATAATAATTGCAAAGTCACTTTTCCATCAACCTCTTGTAGACATCACTGCCCTTTTTCAGTGTGTTTGCAAGCACTTTCAAGGTGTTCAAACTCCATCTTCCGCTTACCCTTTTGACCTAAAAATTTTCATATTCATTTTATATGTATATGGATACTATGAAAAAAAAATAACATCATAAACCCCTTTTTTCATGCCATATCTTATCCCAAAAAGGCTCAAGGATCTCTATTTTAGTCCTTTTGGGATTGCATGGCCAATACAATCAATAGGATTTTAGAAGCGGTTTTCATAGCCTCTTGATAATTTTCCATTTTAAAAAATCCTAACATGATTCTCATCAATATTCAATGGTTAAAAATAGGTTTTCATCACACCTGTATATATGCCACCATGACGTTAGCAAGGCTTGCAGATGAAGGTTTGACTGTGATATCTAGGCAAGAACATGAAAGAGTAATAAAATGCAAGGATGGGACTCTCTAATCACATATAATGAATTTTATAGCCCTAAATTTAACAACATTCATTTATGACACCTATAAACATCTTCACAACACCTTCAATGGCACTTATAGGTGCACATTCTTGAGTATAGAGTAGTGGTAGATAAATTGGACCAAAATAGGCTTAGGAAGAAGCCTCTTGAACTATTGAGACCTCAAAAAGAAATATATTAGTGTAAAAATAATTTATAATCCTTGAGAAACACATTTAATAAATTTCCATATCATATCAAATTAAAATCTTCTAAAAAAATTATAAATAGTGACCCCTTCTTAAATGCACAAGCATAAAAAGTTACCTGAAGTCAAACTGATTGATCATAAATGAGGCACAAAATTACAACTTATTTATATTAAATTAAATTTTAATTAGATTAATATCCACCCTCATAATCACTCTTTATAATTCCACCTATATAGCCCATGCCAAGTGATTGAATCTATCCTTTCTTTGCTTGCCAAGTGAAAATGGAGGTAAACAAGTTGTAGATGAACTTTATTGCATTATCCTTGTAATCCAAACATGTAAATGACCTATGGGGAGGTTAATATACACTCTATCACATTTTAAACTGATGGTGGACTTGAGAATTCCATACAAGTGTTTAAAAGCTCATATTTTTTAGGAAAATTTGCCATTTCTTGATCATAATAGACTTTTAACTATCACCTAACTGATTCTAACGTTATTTGACCTTATCCACATTGATATCCACCTTGATGACATATTTTTTAACTCCCACCATCCATACAAGTCAATTAATTATCTATAAAAGTGGCCAAATGGCCCTTTTACCACATGAGACCTAGAAAATGGCCAATTTGTGACTTGAAGACACTTTGATACAATTCAAAGACCATTTTATGAAATTTTCAATATAATTTGGCACTTTGAATAAGTTTGACTAGGTTTAACCAATGTTTACTTTGGTTTATTGAGCTAATACGAGGAGGATAGGTTTTAGTAAGGACTAAGGAAAGGGTAAGTGAGACATGTAGGATATTAGATAACCCCATAAGACATATGAAACTTTATCTAAAAGTTTAAAATAGTAGGGGTTGACCCAAATTTAACTTGGGGTCAAATTTGGTCAACAATATTGGTGATTCCCAAGGGTGGCATGCCTACTATGCCTAAGACCAATTTCCTAATCCTTCTATTGGGTATGGAGTCATGCATATGAGCACTTTAATTGACTTGAATAGACCTTTGGCTCAAGGGAAATAAGCTATTTGACACATAAACACAAAACACATGTCAAACAAAGGAAACTAAATACACTTATGTTCTAAAGCACTTAGGAAACACTAAAATGAACACACTCTAAAGTGTACAAACTAAATAGCAAGAATTGATCTTCCTAGATCAAAAGGAAAGATTTTCACACCATCTCCTTAAAGTGGACTATAAGAGTGTGAAAGATGCCACTTAGGTCTTATCCTTGTTTATTCAACACCTTTCTTACTTCCTATGGTGTTTGTATTGACTTCATCTAGTTTCACACCCAAGAACATGTGTTCAATAGAAACATACTCCTCTTGATTGGTTTAAATGGCAACCATAGTCCTTGGTTCAAATGGTTTTCCATTGATTATAAACTCATTTTTATCTTCACATTAAACCTCAACCTCAAGTTTATTTTCACCATCAAGGTTGTATTCATTTTGAAAAGGAAGTTCTCCATCAAACTTTGGTGTTTCTAGTAGTTTAATGCATAAGAGAGGTTATTCAAAACTTACTTCCTCTCTTGGCACCTTGTATTCTCCATCCATCTTATTCATTTAATATTATTGATATGAATCATGCTTACCTTTCTCTTCTTATGGAGGTTCTTCATAATCTTCAATAGGTTCAACTGTAACATCTTTAAAACTCTTCTCAAGCTCTTCATGAAGTGGAGATGCATCATCCAAGCTCAAGAAAAAAAATTCAAGATCATCCCAAAATGTAAACTCTTCATGATCAATATAAAAGACTTGAAGTTTATCAATGTTCTTACCAATATATTATGGAACATCATGTTGGATAATGAGTGCCTCTTCTTGATCTTGTGTTGTAAGTTAATCATCATCATCATCATCTATATCATCAGATCCTTCCTCAAGCTGAAAGACTGATCCATTAGGGTGAAGAGGTGTACCAATGACAATCTCTTCATCATATCTACTTGAAGTATCATCTTCAATATGTTCAAGGGACTCATCTATGGTAACATCACCTTCTAATTCTTGAGGAGTCTTAGGAATAATTAGTTGATTCTCAATTTTTGAAGGTAATAGAGAAGAGGTACTAAATGGAAATCCTTTAAGTTCTTTTTCAACCTCGTTCACATGGTTTTCTTCTTTTTGAAGGTTCATAAGAGTGGTACCTTGGCCTTTACCTTCTCCATGAGTATCCCTTTGTATGATATTTTATTCTTCTAATGTGAGGTAAGGAGTAGATATTTCTTATGCCACTAAGGCTTGATAACCTCCTCTACCATCATTCACAAATTGACCTTGATATTGTCCCCAATGATCCACATGTTCCTCTCCTTGAACTAAGTTGGTATGGACTAGAACAATAGCTTGCAATTGAGCTTGTTTAAGTTGAGCATGTAATGACCTGATCATTTCATCTTTGTCTATATAATTATATACCTTCTTTGGAGTGATTATAGACTTGATATTATCATTGAAAACTTTATCTACACTTGTGGTTTCAAATGAACTATGAGATAATAAAGGCATATCAACTCTTGGGGACAATTTCCCAATTAATATCAAACTATTCTCATCATCAATAGCCATCTCATATGCATTAGGTAGATTAAAACCTCCCATTGATTACAGTATTACTACCACATCAGTGTTAATGTCCTTGAGATAAGTGGGGAACACAAAGCCTAGAGGGGGTCTCATGATAGGTGGAAACCTATGCCATGTTATTTGAAATCTTTCACTGAAATCTCCCATGGATTCATTAGGACCTCTCCTTATCACATTCAACTAATGGATTAGTGAAATGTGGTCACTCTTATTCTCAAACCTATTTACCAACAACTCTTCAAATCCCTCCCAATTAGTATTGCAACCACCTCCCAATGTCCTATACCAATCAAGTGTTTTACCCTTTAGAGACATGGCAAGTAGCCTAATATCTATGTTGACTTGAGTGATATTGTGGAAATTGAAAATATTTGAGATGTCCCTTATGTGTTCATATGGGGTAATAGGACCTTTTCCATTAAAGTTAGGGAGACTTTTGGTGGCATTGGGAGGTATAGGATCATATGCAAGAATATTGATTAGATTTTGGGTGTTGAAGGCTGGGAAAGCATGTTGCCTAGCCATCTCTTCTTCTTCTTCTTGACCATGAAATATAATGTGGAAAACTTGATCTAAAACTAGAGTTTCTCACCTTTTGGAGTCACCAAATGCTAGATTAGAAACACCTCTATAACCTTGGGATTATCATGACTAACATTTACCTTGGCATGGAAGCAATCGGGATCAGTGATCCCACTCAGCATGCCAAAACTATTGTAATTAAATTGTGCACCCTAGGATAATCTATGAGGTTCCTACAATTTGATACAACATGGAATCATCTCTTAAGTTATGGGTGAACTTATAAGATAAATGAATCTCTAAATTATGAGGGCTAGCTCCCTAGATTCATATTTAAGTTCTTGTCACCTAATCTAATGTTATTCATGGAAAAGGGTTAGGAGTTTGCATGAAATGGAAACTAAACTAAAGAGGTGATACACCAATACATATCCCATATACTATCACACTCCTACTATGCAATAGGGCTTTCCAAGACCAATTATATGCATTGAAGGATCCTAACATAGTGTTTCAATGTGGAGGTAGCATACATAGGAAAACTAAAAATATAACTGATCTAGGGGAATATTTTACACCATAGGGACAATTTAATACTTGAATAGGATCCTAGTACATTCATAGACTTCACATGACCTGTTAAAATTAGAACTCTTGCTTAAACATTAAGGATAAAGAGGTTAAGGATGACACCATCACTTAGCTCCACTATACATCACTCCAACACTTAGAAAAAATGTTCTTAACTTTTATCAAACTTGTATTCAATGTTTAAAGACAAAATTCAATGTCATACTAATAGGGCCTCACTGTACTAGCTGTGGTCTCCTTTACAATAGCTAACATGGCTCATACTTATAGAATTTTGGAAGAAGAGAGGGAGAGAAGGGAAGTTGAAGAGGCATAAGGACAAGTGTCCAAATTTTAAAATTAGTTAAAATGCATGTGTATTAGGTCTAAAAGGAGTTATGAAACTGATTTACACATCATTCTATCCCAGATAAGCCTCTTCTCCAAGTGTGGCATAACAATCTTATCAATCATACTCTCTTGTGAAACTGCCTTCATGATGGGCTATCTTAAGCACTTAAAAGCATGTTATGGAAAAATTTTACATGGAAATGAGATTTAATATATATCAATTAACTTATGTAGACATGTGTCCATCCCAAACTAAGCACCTTCCTTGATGTGGCATTGAAACTCTTCCATATGCATCTTTGAGTATTAAAACTCCTCTTTAACCAATCGCAAGAGGCAAGAATTTGATTATGAGATCTCTTGGACAATTATATTTTCATACCAAGGACACTTTAAAATCATCTTGAAGCATCTCAATTAGTTACATCACCTGAAATCATCAATTCCTCTCTTAGGTGTCACAAGGCCTCCTTGTCTCATTAGGCTTAATTTGGCCAAAATAGCTAAAATTTGGATTTATCTCAATTGGTGAAATTTTTATTTATTAAATTCCTATTATCATCATATTAGACTTAAAAAAATCAATTTGGAATCAAAAAACTCTCACCAAGACCCCATTTTTCATATAGAGTCTTCATTAGGCCTTATCTTCTTGTAGCCCTATTTTTGCACAAGTATCCTTGTGTAGGAGAATTTACAAACCTCCAAGACTAAATAAAACCATTTTTTAGTACCATTTTTCTCCATTTTACTTTTTCCCAAGTTTCATGGTTCTAAACTTAAGTGTGCTTTTTAGATCCATTAGTCCTCCCAATTAGACCTAATTAGGCCTCTTTAGCCTAGAAGACCGAAAGTGTTCATTTCGAGCTCCCACATGTTTGATCTATAAAATTAACATATTATTCACTATTT
The DNA here is from genome assembly GCA_037957365.1 of Torreya grandis. Lineage (NCBI taxonomy): Eukaryota > Viridiplantae > Streptophyta > Pinopsida > Cupressales > Taxaceae > Torreya > Torreya grandis. The sequence goes on along the minus strand of JARHVA010000374.1, from coordinate 880,312 downwards.
TACCTCCTTACCATTCGTCATGTAGAATTTTAGCTCCTAATAATTTGTATGGACCCTTGTTCTAGGATTAAATGTTCTTTCTTGGTCTATTCTATACAACCATGTACTTGCAAGTGTGGACTAGTGGTAGGATATAAATCTTAGGAGAGTTATCAAGGTCATACTAATCATTTTCAATCTTCAAACATCCATTTTATTGCTTTTTTTGGCCTTTCTCTCTCATCGGGTTCAAATCAGGCTTCTTAGAGGGTTTGGAGTGCATTAGCCATTAAGGGATTGTTCATAAAGGATGCACATTGGAGATTATTCAAAATGACATTGAGGGATCCTTAAGGACCTTCTCTAAAACCTCCAATAATCTTTAGGTCCCATGCATAAGGTCATGAAAGTTTCAAGCATTTAAAGTTGGCCATTCGAGCCACTTAGTGTATTATGTGAGGGTTTGAGAGCTTTTAAGCCAATAATTGGCTTCTAGATGAATTTCCTTATAAAAAAGTTGTTTAAACACATCTTATTATTTCCCATTAACATTACTCAATCATTTTAATATCTCCCTTATAACTAGAAATGAAATTTACCCCTTATTTGGCATTAGGCTTGTGCCTTGCCAAAGATCCTGTCTGCACTTTGGACTCAAAATGACTCTCCAATGGTTTATTTTGACTTATAATGGCTTAAAAAATTCTAAATTCATCCCATAATCATTATAAAATCACTTATTAAGCATAACTAATGTCAAAAATGAAAATGACCATCCTTACCAAGCCTTTTACTTATCATTCCTTGCCATGGTGACTACAAACCTCCTTGTGTAGGGTATCTTGTTTACCCTCAGACATTATATAAAGATTTTTTTATTTTTTTATATGTTTTATTCAACTTAAAAAACCATAATTTGAGCTTACTTGACCTTTTGGTCACCAATTTCATCATTTTCCTCAAAGTTGTCATCTCCATGCGTAAGAAAATTGCCCCTTCTCTGAGACAGAATAGAGAGGATTTAGCTTATATTTTTGGAAAATTAACTATTTTATCATCTTATAAATTTATTTATGGTAATTTTTACCAAATTTTGGCACCTAACTCCTCTATTTATACTTCCATCCAACACCATTTCCAAGACAGACTTTGACAAGGTAGCCTCATGAAGGTGGGTAGGGTATAGGTTGTACTAGGGGATTTAGGGATTGGTTTGAGATTTATTATGAAATTTATGGATAATTAATGACTTATAAAACCTATTTATACCATATTATAGTTAATTTTCACCTTAGACACATCTTTACCTTTTGGAAACCATCAACTAGGTCACTGACTACTTGTTGAGGACCATTGTTTAGGATATTGGTTATAGGTGGTTTTGAGTTTAGTTTGGGATTTAAGGACACAATATAACCTCATTTTATTTTCATAATCTCATATATGTGATCCTTCATCAATTTAATAAGTTATATTTCAATTTCTTTGCACTAATTCATGACCTATTCCCAATATTAGTCTCACTATTTCTTTGGACTGAGACACTTTCAACCTACTTGTAGGTGGAATTTAAACCTTGAATTATTTATTAGGTATCTATATATTCATGTTATTTAGGTCATTTTATTATCCTTATTCTCTTATTTCACTTTTTAACCTTCAATCTAGCATCATTTCATGCTTAGGTCTTCAAGGAGACACCTATGCCTTCACTATGTTTCATGCATATTCACATGCCTGATGTAGGTTACCATAAATTATTTGAGGTTTTTTTATGATGATTTGAATTCATATGAAGTTATTTGAATCACCAAAAAAAAATTATCATATTTAATGATCCAAAAAAGTTATAAATTTTAACCTTCCAACTCACTATTTAATAATCTTGTTGTAAGTGACCCTTCTCATGCCTGTGTACAAACAGGGGAAGGTGCATTGGTTATCAAAACCTAAAACTTCACCTTTTATTTTTCCTTTTGGATCAAGAGTGTTTTTTTAATCATTTATGATGGTTTTATCTTGATGTCATAGTTATAATCTTCCATAAGAATTGAATAGTCACTTTTCCCTCAACCTCATGTAGACATCACTACCCTTTTTTAGTGTGTTTGCAAGCTCTTTCAAGGTGTTCAAACTCCATCTTCCACTTACCCTTTTAACCTCAAAATTGGCAGTCTTTTTTTTTGTATATGGATACTAGACCAAAAAATCAAGATAAATATAAACCCTTTTTTTCATGCCATATGTTATCCCAAAAAGGCTCAAGGATCTTTGTTTTGGTCCTTTTGGGATTGCAAGGCCAATACAATCAATAGGCTTTTAGAAGTGGTTTTCATAGCCTATTGAAAACTCTCCATTTTAAATAGTCCTAATATGATTCTCATAAATAGGAAAGGTTTACAAATAGGTTTTCATCACACCTCCATATATGCCACCATGATGTTAGTAAGGCCTGTAGATGAAAGTTTGACTATGATATGCATGCAAGAACATGGAAGAACAAGAAAATGCAAGGATGAGACTCTCTAAGCACCTCTAATGCATTTTGTATCCCTAAATTTAATAAAACTCATTTATTACACCTAGAAACATATTTACAACACCTTCAATGGCACTTGTAGGTGTGCATTCTTGAGTATAGAGCAGTGGTAATGAAATTAGACCAAAACAGGCTTAAGAAGAAGCCTCTTGAACTATTGAGACCTCAAAAATCAAGATATCAGTGTAAAAACAATGGAGAATCCCTGAGAAAAACATGGAACAACTTCCCTTATCAGATCAAATCAAAATATTTTGAAACAATTGCAAATAGTGACCCCTTCTTAGATGCACAAGCATAAAAAGTTGCTTGAAGTCAAACTAATTGTTCATAAAGGATGAGATACAAAATTTTAACTTATTCTATGAAATTTAAGTGCACTCAAATTACTATCCACCTCTATAATCACTCTTTCTAATTCCACCTCTACAAACCATGCCAAGTGATGGAATCTAGCCTTTCTTTGATTACCAAGTGAAAATGGAGGAAAACAAGTTACAAATGAACTTTCTTGAATTATCCTTTCAATCCAAACATTTAAATGACCTATGGGGAGGTGAATAGATACTCCATCACATTTTTAATTGATTATAGACTTGATAAGTCTGTATAAGTGTTTAAAGCCTCCTATTTTTTAGGAAAAACTACCATTTCTTTATCATAACAAACTTATAACTATCACATAACTAATTTTGACATGATTTTACCTTATCCACATTTATATCCACCTTGATGACATAGTTTTTAACTCCTTCCATTTATACAAGTCAATTAATTAGCTAGAAAAGTGGCCAAATGACCATTTTACCACATAAAACCTATAAAATGGCCAATTTATGACTTGAAGACACTTTGAAACAATTCAAATACCATTTTAGGACATTTTAAATACAATTTGGCACTATGACTAAGTTTGACTAGGTTTGACTAATGTTGACTTTGGTTGACTGAGCCAGTATGAGGAGGATGGGTTTCAATAAGGACTAGGGAAAGCGTAAGTGAGACAAGTAGGATAATAGATAACCCCATAGGACATGAAACTTACTTTAAAAGTTCAAAATAGTAGGGTTTGACCCAAATTTTACTTGGGGTCAAATTTTATCAACACCCTATTCTATGTTTTGTTCATACATTATTTACCATATCAACATTGTACCTTGTTTCAAAGTTGGAATTAACCTTATATACCATTAATTAATTCACACTTTCCTTTCTTCTTGTTTTCATGCTTAAGATATATCACATAGTTTAACTAGGTGGTTTTCAATTAATCATTTAGTTCACTATTTTTTATTTTTTGCACCCACAACCAAATCACATAATCTAAACGAGTATTTTAACATTTGTCTACCCAAGGCCAACCTACTTAGATTTCATCACCAAGGGGGAATCTAACTTGATAATTTGGTCAAGTATAAAGCATGGTTAATGGTATATTTTGGCTAAGCACCCAACACCTTTATCATTGTGGTGTGTGAAGTGAGGGGGTAGGCCCCAATACCAAGCCTGTATCACTGCCACTACAATCCATTTCATCCCAAACTACCTAAAACCATCTTTAGATTGTCATTCTAGTTTCTTGCTTATAACCAACTTCCCATCACATTTAAAAAGATCTCTTAATAATCTAATAAACATTCAATTTGAAAAATTAGTTAGCTCTTTACTTTCCAAGTTGATTACTTGCTCTTTGCTTAATTATATGTTGTATTGCAAAAACTTGCATTAACCAGCATTGGTGTAAGGTTTTATGTTGTGTGCCTCAATTGGATTGGACAATGTTAATCCAATTGACTATTTGTTTCTTTTTTATCATGTCTCTTCAAATTACTTATAAAATTTATCTTGTTTCATTTCACAAATTTGTTATAAGTTTATAAATTTCCCTTTTCTACTATACTGGGTCAACCTAGTCAACATTGTATCTTTTTTAGCCTCTATTCATTATACAGGATTGACCTAGTCAACCCTGTATAGTTTTTGGAACCTATCTCCTCTTTTTCCAATCTATGTTCACTATAATAGATCAACCCAGTCGACCCTATATAGTTTGTAGACCCTATTTTTATGCTAGGTCAACCTAGTTGACCCTATATTATTTATGTCATTCCCTATTTTCTTGATTTCTTATATCTTTTTCCTACCCTTCATCATGGACTTTCTATTTGATGACACATGTGAGTTGCAATCAATAAGCGTGATGAATTTTACCAACACTCATAGGGTCTCCCATAGAAATATTAGGGCTCCTCTTTTAGATGCTAGTAATGTTCATATTGCCACTCGCACAATGAACTATGGGACCCCCCTTAATACCTCTTCATAACATAATCCTATTTTATCATTATAATACTAACCCAAATTAGAGTATACACCTAAAATTCTCTTCTTTATCTCTAAATTTCCTCAACATTGAGGAAATGATCCTTCTACTTTTTACAATATTAAGATTAGTGGTCAAGTTGAAGAGCCTCATTCACCTACTCCTATATTATCAACTAGATTGTTGGGTACCACTTTCTTTGATTCTCAACCTGTACTTTCAATTATGACCCCTTATCATACCATGACCTCTTCTTCTCTAAATTTTTTCACCTCCATGCCTAGTATATCCACTAACATGGCATGTTCTACATCTAATGGACCTCTCATAAGATCCACTATCCTTAATCCTTTCACTAGTGCATCATTTTCTACCCAAGGTAATCATGCTACTAATGCTTCTTCTTATCAACCATTCACTAGTCCATCTTTTTATACACAATAAAACTTTTCATTTAGTGCCTCACATTCTCAAAATTCCTCTTAATCTCTTATCATCACCAATAGTGGTACCCAAGCCATGAAGACCAACTCCAATGCTTCTAATAATACTAATCAAACACATCAACTATTACAAACACTCAATCAAATAAATAACTTTCAATCTCATAACACAAATCAAATGATGAGAATTCAAAACCATATTCTTCATCTTCAATCTCATCCTCATCCAATAGCTTGGGGCATATGTAACTATAATGTTCCCCCTCCCCTTCTTCGAGATTCTCAAGGTAATTTCATTCCTCAACATCTTTTGATCAATAAAACTATTAATCATCTTAAAAATGAACCTCTCACTACTCAAATTTATAACATTGATATTATAGGTATCACATCTACAATTTATGATAATGGATCAACCAATCCCACCTTTCATCTTAAAACATTTGGAAATCTTTATATGTATTGGGTCAAATTGAACACCTTTGTTGCTACCAAACTGTTAGCCAAAACCCTCACAGGTGATGCCTTAGATTGGTAAAACCAATTTATAACTCATTCCATTATTAATTTGGAGGATTTAGTGATTGATTTAGTTCAAGAGTTCCAAACTAGTGATCTTCCTGTAAACACTTTGGTGCACTTCATAAATTGCAAATAACTTGAAAATGAAAATGCTCAAGCCTTTGTTAAAAGTTGGAAAACTTTGTCAAACAAATGTGAACATAATATGGCCAATGATAATATTTTCCATCTCTTTACCAATGCCCTTTTTCTTAAACTTCAATATCAGGTTTGTACTCTCTCCCTACATACATTGGAAGAGGCTATTGACCAAGATAAATGACAATATTTCATTATGCATCAATTCAAGCCACCCCAACCTTCTATGGTTCCTCATATCTTACTTAAGAATAAAAATCACAATGTTAACAATGATGATGTTATAGATTCTTATGACACCATTCACAATGTTCAAGTTGTCATTCCTACCCCTTCATTGGAACTAGCTCCCCCTTCTCAACAATATACCGATCCTCACTTATCTTCACCAAAATAAATTAATGCTCACAAACCTCTATCCTCATCTGAATTCCTTAAGCATCTACTTAGGCCTCTTCCATGAGATCTTGACCCTACCTATCCTATGAAATCTTGGTATGATCCTACCAAGTGTTGTTGGTTTCACACTAGTTAGGGTCACTCTCATGAGACCTATAGACAGATTCATAATTTAGCTATAGAATTTATTCTTGGTCCTAATTTGATTATTATTATAACATTAGAAATTGTAAATAATCTTTTGAAATTGCTTTCAAGGATTATAAATCACATGATAAAACTCAATCCTTGAATCAAGCAAATGCTCATTTATCTATCTATAAACACCCTCTTCCTAATCATCAACCTATTCAAGACAATCAAGATAAAATCACTCCTTCCACCAATAATTTTGAATTTATTGTTAAAATAGCTTTCAATGAAAATGTGGTTAGCATAATTAATATGTGAAGGGTAGTTTATTTTATTGATTCTCAACCTATCTACACTCCTCTTTCATCTAGAACTTATTGTGTTATCCAATATTCTTCTCCAATTCATTTAAATTAGTTGGGGCAAGATGACCTTATTAATTTTGATGATTCAATTTCTGATTCTCCCTTGGATAACACTTCTTTTTCTATTTCTACCACTCTTCCATCATCTTCTAAAACTAATGATACTCAATTTTTTACTAAAACTTCTACCATTTCTCAAAATCAACTTGAACCAGCTAATTCATCATTAAAACATAATTTATAACCTTATTTTAAACCTTCTTATTATTATCAACATAAATTCTAATGTACTTCATCTCCTCCTTTTGAGGACCTTATTAATCATTATTCACCTATATCTAATAGCCTTTTTATGGGTTATGATGAATGGGATCCCATTATGGAACTCACTAATATCCCATCCCAAATTCTATTTCTTGAGATTATGAGGACTTCTCCTCATCATATAAATTGTCTTATGTAACTATTATTTGAGATGAATGTCCTTTGTCCTCCTTAGAAGGATGGGAGGTAGCCTTATCTAGATCTAAAGTAGTATATTACAATAGTGAAGAGATGTTTATCAACGTTGACAAAACTATAGACACTTCTCTTTCCTTAAAATTTCCCATAACTTGTATGATTCCTGAAAAGATTATGCTTCATATAGATGATCCTCCCTTAGTCATTAGTGTTCAAATAGGTGATATCAAAGTTAATCATGCATTGATTAATGAGGGTTATGGTACTTGCATTACCTCTCTCGACTTCATTAAAATCCTTGGATATTCTGAATGTAATATTAAGTTTACATGTAGCACCTACCAAGGATATGATAAAAGGAAAATGCCTCCTCTAGGTTTTGTGTGGCTTATTATTACCATCCCACCTATCACTATTCATATGAATGTGATTATCTTTAATTTTCCCCTTTCTTATTTCATCTTGCTTGGTAGATCATGGACTCACCGTATGAGAGTTGTTGCTTCTTTCACATACCAATGCATTAAATTCCCTCATAATGGAGCCATTTATAGGATTCAGGGTGACACTAACCCTTAGAATTTTGAATAATTCCAATACTATGGTGTCTTCAAGATTCCTACTCTTGAACCTTTGCCCAACATTCTATTATATTTTCCCATTAATTCAACCTGAGGTTACAATGGAAATACCAAACTCATTGGGAACATTCTTCCTAACCTCTTAGATTTTGATGATGATGAGCCTGATGATATTAACCTAAAGATTAAAAATTTGAACTCTCATCTCATCTCATCTCGTAGCTTCCTACTTCCTTTCATCCTCATTCTTGCAAGTGTCTTTATGATGATATTCCCATAGTCTTGACTAAGACTCAACATTTTATTCACCATACTTCCTCAAATGACAAGGTTATCCCTACTTGTGTCATTGATATTCACACCCTAGATTATGATGATGGTTATTCCTTATATTATCCACTCTTAGGTGGTCTTTTCTAGTCCCATGATGTTGAGATAATTCATTATCATTCTTATTTATTTGAGTCTTTTCATGTATCTTCTCATTTTCATTCATTTATAGTTCCTAATTTTAGTATTTTTCCTCTTTATCATAGGATAGATATCGTACCAACACTTATATTTTTTAAGGAGCCTCATAAGAGTATGCTCATAGATTGTGTTATGAAAAAACCTTACCAATTTTCTAGGTTCCTTGATTCCATCATTGGTTTACTCCTTAGATTAGTGCATACCTCATTGGACCTTCTGTAGATCTCACCCCTCCCTCAATAGAGCCCTTATAAGAATCCACTCCTACTCCCACTATAGTTGAGCCCATTCTTACTCCTTTTATAGTTGAGCATGTTCCCAATCTTGTTGTTGTTGAGCCTAACCCTTCTTCTCATCCCATTATTCTTTCCATTGAGCCTAGTTTCATTTTTCCCCCATCACCACTTTCCCTTGGTAATGGTTTTCTTCCCTTGACTAAGATGGCTCCTCTACCCAAAAAATGGGCTAACGAGTGTTCTCCAACTTCTTTTACTCTTATTATATCTCCTTTTATGATTTCTTCTCTTAAGACCACTCACAAGCGTATCTATTTATTCCATAGAATAATAATCATTCTTCTACCCATTTTTTCAAGTCACAATAATATATTGATAATTTAAATCCTTCCTCTCCTAACTTAAATAAAGCCATACCTCCCTAAAAGGTTCTACCTAAATATATACCTAAGTATGGTGAGGTGTATTATCTATGGCACCAATGTGGTACCCATCACATTGATCATTATTACATCCTTCAACATCTTAAGGATCACCTTGTAGTTATTTTTAAACCTTTTTTTGTTCCTCCCATAGGTCATTCCTATAATAAGGCTCCTTATTCTCTGATGGCTCTACCTCCAGTGGTTCCATCCCTTCCTATGGTCCCTTCATCACCTTATATGCCTATACTTGTGACTCCTTCACTTGTGGACCTTCCCTTACCTATGGATCATTTTCCACCTGTGAATCCTTCTCCACCAGTGATTCCTACATCTCCTATAGAACTCACTCCCATGTATTATCCCAAGAATTCTTTTCTTGATTTTCCTCAGCAAGATCCTTTTATCATTCTTACTTTTTTTAGTTGAAGAGATTAGAAAATAAGTATTTCTCAATTTTTAGCGAATATTAATGAAACATTAGCAATAGTTCAAATCTAGATTCATAGATATTTATCGAATGTCTTGCATAATGTGTGTGGGTAGATTTATCATTACTTATGAGTATATGCATGGTGCCTTTATGTTTATATATTGATTTGACATGTGTTCCAATTTCATTTTTATCTATCTATTATATCATTTGACACTGTGTCAAATTCATGTTTTTCTTATATAGTGATTCTTTATTTTTTGGTACTATATCTTACTTATATTTTTATTTATATTCACATATGATCGTCTTTCTTTATCATTGATTTCTCTTTCTTCCTTTATCATTTATCAAAACTCTCTTCTTGTGTCTTCATAATTGTTTTCTTTCTTATCTCTATTTTTCATAAATAATTCTCATTTTGACTTGGTTATACAAACCCTATTCCCTTTGGTTCTTATATCCTTTTACCATGTGATTAGTTATCAAACAATGCATCTCATTATAATTTCCTTTCACCAATCCACCTTTTGGATCTCCTTTTTCCCTTGTTCCTTTTTTGCAAACTAAGCATATACATAATTAAGACTTGAGATCGCATGTTAATTCATTAGTAAGCCTAAGCGTCCTAGTTAATATTTATATTTGCTTACTTAGCTTCCTTTAGCCTTAACCTATAGCTCATTTGTGTCTATCACTACATCTCCCATGATTGGTCATTTCAAATCCATATAGATGAGGAATCTTAAAAATCCATAAAAAGTTAAAATCTAAATCATTTTACAAAAGGCAATGATATAAAAGGCAAAAATATTCATAAAATTCAAATCACACTAAAAGACATGATTCAAAGCACATATCCTTCATCTACTCAAAGCTCAAAATCCATAGTTTTCCTCATGGTAGAGCCAAGGTCCTTTGGGGTGTAGAAGGCTAGTAGATTAGAAGAGGAGAATAAAAAAATCTTTTAGTGCTACCTACTTTCTCATGCAAGTACCCAATCTTAATAGTAGATTGATATCTCTATAAGGGGTCTTGAAGAATGGAGAATATGTCATGGGAAGGTAGGTCCATTTTTATTTTCCTTGTACCAATCTACCTTCATGAGTGGATCTTAGTAGCACACTTATTTTCCTACAAAACTTTGTGTCTATATCGAATGGCTTTCCTTTGTATATTGATGGTCACTAGTCACTTAGTGTCTTCTCATGTCCTTAGTATGCCTCTTGTCTCTTAAGTTATTCTCATAATATGCCTAAGTTTTTCTTCTTACATTCCCTTTTTCATTCCCTATATCCCTCATATTTCCTCTTGATAAATATTTTTTTGTCTACTGATCACTCCCCTTGGGATTTCATTTGTGAGTTGCATTATAAGACCACAAATAGGACCCAACCATCCTAAAAAATTACCATCTTATTCCTTCCTATTACCCACATATTTTGTTACCTATTTTCCCTAATTTTCCACCATATTGGTATTCTCTTGCGATTTTTATTTTAATATCATGAATATGACCCAACATTCCTCACAAATTTTTCAATAATACAAGTCACAAACAAAATTACATGTGTCAAATATGAGATAATATGTGATTGATTATGAATTTACATGTCATTGACATGCTTGCCAGCTTGATTTAGTATGTTTTATGCTTACTTAATTTCTCTTTTGGTTTTATCTTCTTATTTTTTGAGTGCATGTAAGAATACAACCATTTCTTGAATTTTTCATACTTCCCAATGCAAATTAGTATGATTTTACTTGTTTTAATTTGGTGAAAAAATATTTCACTTTGGTTTAAAAACAAATTTGTTTTTTACCATCTCTTGGTTATTTATACTTAGTCATTTTCTTGTTATTACACATTTTCCAACTTGAAATAGTGTGTAGTACATTTTTTATTGATTATATTTTACCCAGTCTTTTTTTCCTATTTCTTTTTAACCGTGCATGTGTTGTTCATAATGCTAGAAAAGAAACCACATATCATATATTTCCTATAACATATAAAACAAGCTAAATACATGTGATAAAAATAAATATATCCAAAGCATCCACAACCACAACCATGATAATGACAACATACACAACCAACAATAATATGCCAAAATGATACATCATATATATACATCTCATGATTTTTGATACAAGTACAACCACATATGCAATGCTCCAACTTTATGGTCGGGCCCCATCCTATCTCATTGCCCAACCACACTAATTTTTGAGGCCTTAGTCTAACTTCTATAGATAGTATGCTATAAGGAGGCCATTCAAGATCTCAATCCCTCTACCTATCCTTGTAGATACGCTATCTACACCTATGCCTAAGCCAACTTTGTTGGCTTACTATATGATCTTAGATCAACTAGGTCTACATTGCCATATATGCCTATGTCATCTACATCATTGTAGCTAGATGAATATATCTCTCCTCTACCATGGCCTACCATGCCCATATCTCACCTACACCCATCTTTTTTAGTGGTTGCATCTTCTCCCTTTATGCTCGTATATGCCTCACTACCTCCCCTACTAATCCAAACCAGCTTGCCTAAGCTAAGTTATATGGTACACTGGGGTCCTCTAATTCATTAGAGTCATATAGATATAGAGTCTGATCTAGGACATCATGGAGTGATCCCCTTACAAGAGACCCCCATCTCTCATCCTCATCCTCAACTATGCTTATAAAATCACATCTAAATAGATATTAGATCACTATCATATCTCATAATATCTATCTACCTCTAGTCTCTATTTTTAAAATGAAAACTTAAGCAATAATTTAATCATATTTTACTTATGTGTGTCTTGGCCACTATGGTCTCACCATTTTCACAATTGCCTAACACAGTCTCTCCATTTGTTTAACCTCCTAGCACCTCCTCTATAGGTCACCTCCCTAGCTCAAATCTAGTTATCATGGCTTGCATTTGCCTTATCCTAAACTTGAGTGGTGTCTCTCTCCTCTAGGTCACCTTTTGGGTCCTCAAAGATGGTGATAGTCTCCACTCTCTCTTACTCCTCCCACCTCCATCAACACTGTGTCCTTGGTAGTCATAGCTTATCTCACTATAGATCTAGTGGTGGTATCTTTGGTGCCACTAGCTCTACATCCCTCTCTTCCTACTTGGATCCTTGTCATGCTCATCTAATCCATGGTTGCTCACAATGTGGTCTCAGCATCAACCTCATCACTAGTGGCCCTAGTCCCCTCTTCTCTCATATCTCTCTCACATGTTGATCCTACTACTTGGGCATCACTATTAGTGCCACTAGACGAGTTAATCTCATTTGTTTTGGCACTTGTGCCATTAGATGTCACTCTCTCCACCAAGTATAGTTTCTATTAACCTTTATCCTTGTTATAGATAGTACAACTATGTACTAGATTAGCCATGTAGTTACTATGTCTCCATATGGTTGCCACACTATGTCTACACATCTCATAGTCTATTTCACTAGCACATGGGGCATGGCCTATGTTACCTAGTACTATCTTCATCTCTACACTCAAGGTGACCTATCATCAATCACATGGGGTAACCTAGTTGGCTGATACATGGGAAATCTCTCATAGATATAAGCTATAAATAATATGATCAGTCCTATAGATTTTTTCCCTCTAACTAGTACCTCATATAGATCATGTTTAAGTTGGATCCAGATGATAGAACCTATATCATATAGTATACCCTCCTCTAAAATCCTCTTACTCAAGGCTACCTTGAATAGTGGTACATTACCATCTGACTTATGATATAGTACTCATTGTGTCATAAATATATTACCTCTTAATATCATATTCAAGCTTGTATACCACATAACTAAGGCTTTCTTCTCCTCTAAGTTATCTAGTATGCCTATAGTCACTGGTCATCCTATCATTGGTAGACCTAGGATGGCGTGCACATATTATAGCATGATAGCTACCTCTACCACATCCCCATCCACCTCCCATATGAAGGTATTAGTCAATCATTCCCAAAATCCAAGGAACATGACTAATAGATCTAAACTCAAGGGAATCCTACACGTGTTAGTTATCCCTCCTAGGCCTATAGCTACTAGCCTAACTCTATCACCTATGGTCAGATGCTCTAATAGATTTGGTATCCAAGACGCATCTACCAATTTCAAAAATTAGGGTTGTCCCTACAACCAAAAATAACAAAAGATGTATTAGATCCTTCATGTCATGTATAGTCAAAATACGTTATTTTTAAAATTTTAATAAAAAATAAGCCTAAACTACTTTAATTCACTCATTATTACTTATTTTTAGCCTACTCAGTCCTTTTTTCTCTTACTTGGTTATTTTAGACCATTCTAGCCTTCTTCTAGCCTTTTACATGCATTTCCATATAATTATGGTTCTTTGGTCAACCTAGTTTGACCAAAATTTCCCTATTTTTAGTCTAGTTGACTTAAAAATATAATTCAACCCTTTTATTTTCCTTTCCCTACTACTACATTGTCATTCCAAATTTTATGTATCAGTTGGCAAACTATACTAGGTCAGTATTCTACAAAATGTATAAGGTTAGCACACACCTATTGGGGTGGTAGTGTGGATTTTGATTATTTTTAGCCTACTGGGTTGACTGGGTTGACCTAGTTGTTTTTACTACTAACCCCTTACATTTTCCTTAAAAAGTGCCTTTTTTCCATTTTCTTCCTAAATCCTCAAAACCCATTTCTCATTTTGCTATTAATTACCTATAGAATCTAATTTTGTTCCATTCTAACATCTAGAAATGTTAAAAATTAATTTTTTCTAAAAATTTACTAAATTCAACAAAATACTCGAAAAATAGCTTAATATTCATAATTGTATACCTATAGTACACCAATAATCACTCTTGGAGCCTCTCCTTATCTAACCTATCATCTCCTCACCATCCTAACTCATCTAGTCTCCATAGCTCTTTTTTCTCTCTTTCATAAGTCAAAATAACCAAATGATTTCTCTTTCCCTTATTCAAAACACTTTTCAAAATTCAAATTCTTTAATTACTTTTCTATAGACTCTTTCTTCTACTTATATCTTTATTTTTACTCATCCATTTTCAATACTATAAAATGTGTTTGATTTGTGATGATGTAGAGAACCTTTTCCACTATCATATGCCTATTTTCTAAAAAAAATGATTTTTGGGTATTTTTTGCACTAACTTCTATAGGTTTGCCTAATGTTCTTCACATTGGATGAATTCACATCTCTTGTATTCTACTTATTTATCTACAACATTCAGGTAAGTAAAGGTATGTGTTTTTTAATTCTATCCTTTCCTCTATCTTATTTGCTACTTACTACACTTTACTTAGCATCAGCATTGTGTGTTATCATGTTCTATTTCCTGAAGCACCATCTTGTTTTTCACTTAAGTGACACATGATGAGCTTCAAGTTAGGTATATGTATACACATAATATTTTTAAATTTTATTGATTATTAACACTTTGTATCTTATAAGAACCCATAGATTCTCAATCTCTCTGAGTGTATGCCTTAAGGGGTACATCAAGAAAGGGGTGGATAGACCATTGGTGCTTCATAAGATTATTGTCCCTTTTCCACTTGACATATACACATTCATCTCTTAAAAATATTAACCCTAAGCTTATTCTTCTTAGCCTTACCCATTTCAGTCATTTTCCTCTTTACATCCTCCTTTTCTTGCCTTAATTCCCTTTTGGATAGTCAGATGTACTAAGTTGACTGGGTTGACCTTGTATAGTTTAGGGGTATCTTTCACTTTTTGGGTTTTTTATCCTTTTTCATGACCTAGCTCAAACCTAGTGAATTATCCCCAAAAATATACAACGTCAATTGGGTCAACCCTACATAACCAATGTTTTCAAGAGATTTAGGGAAAGATCTACCTATATACAGAAGTTCATTTCCAACCATTTGTAAGAAGAAAAGCAAAGATTAATAAGTATGAATGAACATCTACTTATTGACCATTCTACTTGAGGAATAAATCTTAGGGTTTCATACTTTCTTTGGAGATATGGATCTTGTCTTATGGAGAATCCTTTTGGATGCATAGATAGTTTGTGTAGCCTAGAGCTGATTTGTCTTTATTATCCTTACATACCTCAACAATCTCTTGTGAATAACCTTAGCCAAGGGAGAGATTGAGGCTCAGTGGATTCATCTTCAAAGGTAATTATTTCTAAAT
This sequence comes from Torreya grandis, assembly GCA_037957365.1. Classification (NCBI taxonomy): domain Eukaryota; kingdom Viridiplantae; phylum Streptophyta; class Pinopsida; order Cupressales; family Taxaceae; genus Torreya; species Torreya grandis. The sequence continues at coordinate 864,674 of JARHVA010000374.1, read as the reverse complement.
TTATTTCTCCTTTGTAAGAGTAGATAGATAATGTAGTTGTGCTTATCTCTTCCATGAATTAATATTTCATATACATTAACATGAGTATATGTTTTCTATGCATGTTTAGTTTAGTTTATTTTATTTCTAACCCCCACTTAGTGCCACAAGCTTGGTGTGCACTAGATTAGATTTACTTTATTGTTATTATAATAGGTTGAACATTAAACCTAGGACTCTTTTAGTGTTGTTGCATGATTGTGTTAGACTGTAGGCTTTGGAACCCTTCCTAGCATGGTGTATTATGACAAGTGATCCCCTAATCAGGTTTAGTAGATTCCTATATTGGTCATGCCCCTACTTAATAAATGTATCCCCAATCATAAGTGTAGGTATTCTCTATCTTCTCTGAGTGAGGATTGATTTATACACATGATGCATTTCTAATTGCATACATAGTGTGATCTTATAATGGATCAATATTCATATTTTTGTGTAGTGGTTTTCTCAGTGATTCATATTGTTAGTGTGATGATCTTATACATGGGTAGTAAAACTATTTTTTAATTATTACTTTTATTTATTAGTTTGGTTGAGTAGTGTAACACCGAATTACACACCATATTTTGTTATCAATTATTTAATTTATTGGTTACAAATCATTTTGCTCTTTGTTGTAATTTATGAATGGTTTTTGTGTCTCACCACAAAGTCTTAGTAGATACATTGAGGATGATGTCATGTTCTAGAGGAGGTGAATTTAATACCCTTCCCTACCTCAATAGTAACTTCTCATTGGCATGGTGTCATTTTTAATCTAGTGTGTCATGTTGTGACCTTGCAAAAGTTACGTAAATGACATTCTTGTTAAGTGTATATGTTTTAGTCCCTTGGTTTTCCTTGGAAGTCATCAAGGTCATGTTATCTCACTTGTGACCATGATCTGGTTGTTCTTTAGTCTTGTGGTAAATTTATTCATTGCTATATTGTACTTAGTATTTCATCTCTAGAGACAAGCTAGCAATGTTGAGTTAGGTTTGCTCTCGAGAGGTGGTTTTATCTTCCACTATTTGGTTGATGACACATTTATCTTTGTTGTCTAAGTAACCATATATCATTAAATTATTTTGATATACCTTTTTTAGTATTTATCTTCAGTGGATGGGTTTTAGTATTTGTCATTACTCAACAGGTGTGTTGAGTGGTCTTTCACCTTGTTCTCTTTAATGTTGAACTTGAAATCAATCGTTACTAGTCTCGGTTGGGATGTCTTTGAGTTCTTATTGCTCATGTCTTTCTTAAGTCACATATTGTATTATTGCATTTTGGTCATAAGTGATTTTGTATTGATATTATTTTAGGTTAAGAATAAATTCTATATGCATGTGTAATTAGTTTGTATTAATTTAAATATATATTTTCTTAATTAAATATAGATATACTAGTATATATACATATTTATATAAATGTATATATATTGTTGTAATTTTAAAATGGATTTATTAAATAGAATAATAATAATAATAATAATAATAATAATAATAATAATAATAATAATAATAATAATAAATTTAAAATGAAATAATTATTAACCTTGGTAGTGGCATTAAATATTTTCAATAGAATAAATAAATTAACCACATGAGTGAACCTTAGACTTAGAATTTAATATCTTTTATTTACATTAAGTTGACCTAAGACCCTAATTAATATAGATGAATCTTATTCTATTAAATAAATAATTTTGTTTTGTGGGATATGTGGAAGTAACATGGTAGAGATAAAGTGGAGAGTGACATTTAATATTTCAAATGAATAATGTGGCATACGAGTGGAGGCATGGTGGTTGATGATTAATGAATAAGAGTGGTGGCAGGTTAGCATCATTGAGGATGATTATGACACATATTGAATGGACTATATTATTTTGAAAATAAGTAATTTTAAATTACTTAATGAAGTAACCACTAAATAAATAAACATTTCCTAACCCATTCAACACTTATTTCAATCAGGAAATACACTATGGGAGGAATGAAGATGAAGGATGGAGTGGAGATGGAGAGAATGGAGGAGGATGTCCATCTTAGTGAAAGTAGAGAGATCTAATTTTACAAAATGATGGACAATGTAAGAAATGAAGAAAACTTTATAGTTATTTTGAGGTAGGTCTTTTCTTGATTATTTGGTTATGTATATGTTGTATATATCTGATTGAAGCCGTAATTTAAACTAAATAATTATATTTATTTTTTTATATTTATGATTTTTGGACAATATTGAACCATGGGTGAATGGGTTAAATTTTTTGAAATAATTCAAATTTCTCTATTATCGGACTGGGTTAAATATATAAAAAATATCTTCATTATTATTATCAAGTTGAATTTTGGATTAAATCTGCTATGATTTTTTGGATTGAATATATCTTGCAAAGTTTATTTTTATATTATGAAAATATTATATTAAAAAATTTAAATATATATATATATATATATATATATATATATATATATATATATATATATATATATATATATATATTATTGTGTAGATAATATTTTGTGATTATGTAGCACCTCATTCTTATACACTTGGAAAACATAGACCTTTGTCATTCCTCTTAGTTATACACTCTCCTTGCTTCTTCAAGCCTCACATCTACTCTAATTTGTATCACTTATCCTATCTTTTAATGTGACCAATATTATATTGATGACACATACATTCTATCTTACCCAGAATGCCTAAAATATACTTATCTTACACCTCTATAAGTTTTGATCCTAAACCTATTTTGTTACTCATTAGACACTAACATCTAAGACAAATAGTGGCATCAATATTACTATCCTACCCTGACACAAGTGTTCAGTACCCTAAAGTCATCCAATTTATAAATGGAACATATCCTAATGGTTTTCCTAAGTTATTTAATGTGATTTATTACTCCAAAGGGATTAATATAGATATAAGATCAACCTTAAAAAGATCAAAGAGACCAAGGAACTTATCAAAAATCACCCAATAAAGCTCTCAATTGATCAAATCTTTCCTATTTCTATACTAGTTATAGGTATATCTAATAAAATCCATGTAGATAATAGTAATACATAGATAGATCTAATATGAATAATAACTAGTAAACTACACACAAGCCAATTTAACAAAACATATGAATTACCATGGGAAAACCTCAAAGAGGTGAAAAACCCACCAAAAGATGATATTCAATTATTGAGAAACTCTGCACCCCAATACAAAACCTTTCTTTCTCGCTTCTTCACATAAGCCTTCATAGAACCTTTTTAAATATTTGACACACACAAATATCAAATTTAACTGAGTGTATTCAAAGTGAATAATATAATTGGGGTAAAATATTATTTATAATAAATATGAGGGGAGGTGACCATTGTAACCAATGGGTCCATCCTTCCTCAGAATCACTTAATTTAATCAATAAATCTTTCATGAGAATCATTTAATCCATAAATTATAAACCAAAATATTTTATTATTTATTTACGTTAGGTTTTCACCTTATGTTAATAAATAATAAATCATTATTATTTAATTATTCACCAAAGTATGCTAAGGGTCTAAACTAGCTTACTTAGACATTAAATGTTCTAACACTCCCCCTTAATGCTAACTGAGGATTAAGACAAAATAACTTATAGATAGTCACCGTAATAAATGAATCATACTATATACATAATTAAGGGATTTAAAAACATTCATCATACCAAACATCATCTTTTGAAATAAAAGGAATTATAATCCATAAACTACTTTTAAAATTAAGTCTAGGCCAACATGATCGCGAGACTACATCTCACAGTTTCTCATGAATAATCATCTAAGCATATTTGGAGAGTTTTATAACATAAAGACTTTCATTATAAAGTATGATTTTAATGTATTGGGGTATAAAATTAAAACTTCCACATAAAATTTACAATAATTTATAATGATAAGAAGTATAGAGAAGAAGAAAAAATACATGGCCATTAAGAAGTGGCATTATCATACACACTCCCCCACAATGGCAACTCTGAGAGGCCCAAAATTGAATGAAATTGATAAAAATTGGTAGCATTAAATGGTTTTATGAATATATCTACCACTTGTTCATTTTTAGGATAAAAATACAAATTAATATCACCATTGAGGATATTCTCTCAGATGAAATGCACTTAAACTTTAATATATTTAGTTCTTTGGTGTTGCACTAGATTTTTTGCTAGAGCTATACAACTTTGGTTATCATAATAAATGATGGTACTATGAGAAACATTCATATTAATTTCTCTCAATAACCTTCACAACCATATAGCTTCTTTATCAGCTTTTATATCACTTCTATACTTAGCTTTTATAGAATAGAGAGATAGTAGGTTACTTCTTACTGCTCCAAGTGATAGCACTTAGCACCAAAATTAAACACATCCAAAAGTACATTTAGGATTTAAAATATCACCATCATGGTCAGCATCATAATAATCATATAATTTAGCATTATTAATGGAAGAATAGAATAAACCATAATTAGCAGTTCTTTTAATATAATGAAGAATACATTTAGCTAATTTCTAATTATCCAAATAAGAATCCTACATAAATCTAGAAGAAACACTAACATCATATGAAATATCTGGCCTAGTAATGGTTAGATAAATCAAAATTCTAATAAGTTGTCTATACAAAGTAGGGTTAGCTTTTTCACATGCAGATGTAGGATCAAGTTTAATACCAACTTCAATAGGAGTAGTGATAGATTTACAATCAAGAATATTAAACTTAATAAGAAGATTATGTGTATACTGAGATTGTGATACAAAAATTAAATTTTTATCCTAAAATATAATCATTCCTAAAAAATGATTTAGAATACCTAAATCAATAAGTTAAAACATTTGATAGTTTATCCTCATATTTATTAATTGAAATAGCTAAATTACCAGTAATCAACAAATCATCAACATATAATACAATTAGAATCAAATAATCATTTTCAACTTTAAAAAGAATAATTATCTAAAGAGAAATTAAAAAAAAATTAATTCTTTGAAAAAATATGTAATCTTAGAATACCAAGTTTGAGGAGCTTTTTTTAAACCATATAAACATTTTTTTAACTTGCATACATAATGTTCTCTGTTAGAATCAGTGAGATTTTTAGGCTAAGTCATATAGATTTTTTCTTCTAAATCACCATTTAAAAATGTATTATTGGCATCCATTTGATGGATAATCCAATGATTTTGGGCTAAAAGAGTAATAAGAAGTCTAACAGTACTAGTTTTTGCTATAGGAGTAAAGGTTTCAATATAGTCAATCTCAAGTTTTTGAGTAAATCTATGATAAACTAATTATCTTTAAACTTATCAATTTTACCAATTGAATTACATTTGATCTTATAAATCCACCTAAAATTGACAATATGTCTTTTAGGTGGAGGGATAAGATCCCAAGTCTAATTTTTAATTAAGGCATTATATTCAGATTGCATAGTAATATTTCATCATCTTGAGTGGATTCCTTAAGGGATTGAGGTTTAAATTCCTACATATTCATTAACGCATGATAAGAATGTTCACTTCTAGTTAATTCATTAATATTATCAATATTAGAAGATTGAATTAGGGATTATTCCTATTTAAATATTTTAGATTGAACATAAAACTTAGGGGGTTCTTCAGACTCTAATTTATCCATAAATAGATCAACTTCCTCAAGGGTATCCTTTGAATCACAAGGAGAAACATTAAATTTAGGTTCATCAATAGAAAAACATTGAAGAGGATATATAAAGGGCTCACAAAAAGATTTTTTAAGAATAAGAACATTTATATTATCAATAATTTGACATTTAGAGGGATCATACACTCTTAAATATTTTTTTTACCTCCATATCCTACAAAAATTCAAGAATAGGAAGTGAAGTCAAGCTTATTTCTTTTAATTTTAGGAATAAAGATAGAAATAGGGCTACCAAAGATCCTAATATGAGTCACACTAGGTGTATTTTTAGTCCAAATTTATAAAAAGGTAGAAAGATGCAAGGATTTAATTGGGACTCTATTCACAATATGAACAATAGTGTTCATGGCTTTGGCCCATAAGAACTTAGGAACATTTGCATATTTCAACATTGTTCTAACTATTTTTATGATGTGCAGTTTTTCTTTTCAGCAATTCCATTTTACTGAGGGGAATAAGGAGTTGTTAATTCCCTTTTAATATCATAAATAATGCAAAAATAATTAAACTCTTTACTAATATATGTATCACCATTATCAGTTCTTAATCTCTTAATAGACAAATTAGATACATTTTCAATATAAGATTTAAATTCTTTAAACATAGAAAAATATCAAATTTATTTTTAATGAAATAAGACCAGATCATTCTAGTATAATCATCAATAAAAGTAATATTAAACAAGGATACATTAAGAGATACAACTTCAAGAGGTCCTATAGAATCACTATGAACCAATTCTAAAGGATGTAAAGAATTTGCATCATGATTCTTTTGAAAGGGGTTAGCATGTTGCTTACCATGTACGCAACTCTCACAAGTTTCATGATGAGAGGGGATAGAAAGAAGTTAAACAACAAGATTATTTGTAGACATATCATGTATACTTCTAAACTTTACATGTCCTAATATTTCATGCCATAACTAAGATTTATTCTTATTATGCCATGAAAGTAAACATGCAAAAGAAGGAGAAAAGATATATAAACCATTATTTTGAACACCTTCAAAAATCAAGGAACCAGACTAATTTCTAATGGACTATCTTTAACTAATGTTAGAATCAAATTATCATTTGTAATTTGAGAACAAGATAGTAAATTATTCTTAATCTTAGGTACATAGAAAACATCTTTAATAACAACATTTGAAAAAAATTATTTTCCTCGTTTAGTTGCTTCTAAAAAAGAATTATCTCCTAAGTAAATTATTTCAAATATATCTCTAGAATCGCATAAAATATTAGATAAATATGCAATATTATTTGATGTATCACTATCTGAAATCCACTCATTTTCATTTAAAGCACATAAAGTAACATATAAACTAATAACATTTGAATCCTAGTTGTTAATTTGATTAGGGTTTTGATTCTTCTTCTTGTTTTGATTTGATCTCTTCCCTTTATTGTTTTTAGAAGTTTGATTATTATTTATACCCTTATTTTATAATATTTTTCCCTTATGTGACCAAATTTAACACATAGATTATAATTTTCATTAAACTTAGGTGTATGATTCTTATTACCAGATTTATTATTCCCATATATGCTTTTAGTATAATTAGGGTTAGATATTTTATTTTTAGTGTTATCATAAACATTATTAAGAGTGATAATTTCCTAAGTGAAATTCTCATTAAAATAAAAATTGGTCATCACTTGTTCTTCTTGAATCAAGAGAGCAAATAAGGTGGTAAGGTCAGGGATATCTTGCTCAGTTTGATACTTAGAATTCAAAATTAAAATAAAATTTCTAATTTTTTCATGAATGTTTAATTGAATGATAAAATAAATTAATTGATCCTAAATCAAATTATAATTATATCTATTTAACTGATCTTTAATATTATTAATTTTAGTAAGGAAATTCACAACTTTTTCATCACCTTTTATAGGTGTTGTCAGCAATTCAAGGATTAACTTAATGATCTTTGAAAGGTGAGTTCCCTCATGCATGGACTCAAATATTTTTCAAGCATCACTAGGATACTCCTAAGTACCAATGTGGATAATGAATTCATCCTTAACACTCTGCATGATAATGAACATAGCTTTTTACGATTTCCATTAAAATGCATTCTAAAGTTCAGGGGTCATATGTCATCTAAAAGGGGTTTTCTCAATCCCAATGACAATATTCCACAAATTTAAGACCATAATTTGGATTTAAAATTAATTTTCCATATATTATACTTATTTATATTAAGCATTTGGGATTTATCTAAAAAAAATGAAGCAAAACCATAACTTCTCTTTAAATAGGATAGTAAATAAATGCCTTAAATGAAACCATTTTAATGTGAATTTAACTTAATTTTATAAAATAAGGTAAATAATAATTGAAAATATAATTAATTACATAATTTAGATGCCAAATAATGCAAAAAATTGAATTAAAATTGTACAAATCTAAGTGCCGAAAGAGTCATACTCAAAATGACCACCTAAGCACTGTTATTAAAAAATGTGTAAAAAAAAAATAGGAGGCTTCAAAACAAAAAATGGACCACTCCAATGTGTTCTTAATGTGTTAAAACTTATGCATGTAAATATAAATTTATGCATGTAAAAGTTGAAGTGGATTTATAGATAAGTTGGTTATAATTTTGGTAAAGACTTTAAAAAGGTAGGTCAAGAGTTTAAAACATGCAACCTCTATTTTTTTTGGTATATATATATACTGTGCACATAAAATCAAGTAAATAAATATTAATAGTTTTTTAAATGCTTTAAAGAAAGTGAGGAACACAATTCTAAGTGGAAAAATAAATTTAATAAAAACAATATTTATTAAATACTCTTCTAAACTATATAAAATAATTTTTAATACTTGTAGCACGTAGCTTGGAGAATAATGGCACCTAGGCAAAAGTTTAGAATTTCATATCACCCTGATTAGGCCATGAGAGACCTCAAAAATTTTCCAACCTTCATAAAATCTTGGTACAAGGCATATTAGACCTTTAAATGGAATTTTTGATGGAGAATTTAGTGTTTTTAAATGCCTGAGATGAAATATGGTGCCCTTGTAGAATCTTTGAAGGGCTTAAAAACATGTACGAACCATCAAAAATCCTAAAATTAGTTTTAGTCTTCCATATTTTTAATTTTGATAATGAAATAATTTTAAATTTTTGATTTTGACCAAGAAATCAATCTTTTTATTTTTTGAGCTAATAATGGCACCCATGTGTCTAAGGAATAATTCCTAGATCTATAACTAATATCTTTAGGGGTTTGTGGTAGTGTTTTTAGGTAAAAATGAAGGAGATAACACCACTAAGCATAGATAATAAGAAACTAGACCTCTCATAGATCAAACAAGAAAAAAACTTCTTCCTTTATGACGTACACGAGTTTGAAGGAAGTTTTTAAAATAGTTAAAAATATATTTTAAAATGAATAAAATATCATTTATTTCAACTTAATGTAATATCTTTCCAATTGAATCCGCTCACCAGGCTCTGAAACCATGATGAAATCCATGTAGATAATAATAATGCAGAGATAGAATCTAGGATGAATAATAACTAGAAAGTATACACAAGCTAATTTAACACAATATAGGAATTACCGTGGGAAAACCTCAAAGAGGTAAAAAAAAACACACCAAAAGATGATATTCAATTATTGAGAAACTCTTCAGCCAAATACAAAGCTTTCCCTTTTCACTTCTTCACATAAGCCTTCAGAGAAACTTTTTAAATATTTGCCACATGAAAATATCAAAATTCACTAAATGTGTTCAAAGAAAATAATATCATAGGGGTAAAAACCTATTTATAATAAATGTGAGAGTAGGTTACCATTGTAACCAAAGGGTCCATCCTTCTTGAGAATCATTTAATTTAATCAATAAATAATAAACCACAATGTTTTATTATATTTTTACACAAGGGTTTCTTTCCCTTTTCACTTCTTCACATAAGCCTTCAGAGAACCTTCTTAAATATTTGCCACATGCAAATATCAAAATTCACTAAATGTGTTTAGAGAAAATAATATCATAGGGGTAAAACCCTATTTATAATAAATGTGAGAGGAGGTGACCATTGTAACCAAAGGGTCCATCCTTCTTGAGAATCATTTAATTTAATCAATAAATAATAAACCACAATGTTTTATTATATTTTTACACAAGGGTTTCTTTCCCTTTTCACTTCTTCACATAAGCCTTCAGAGAACCTTCTTAAATATTTGCCACATGCAAATATCAAAATTCACTAAATGTGTTTAGAGAAAATAATATCATAGGGGTAAAACCCTATTTATAATAAATGTGAGAGGAGGTGACCATTGTAACCAAAGGGTCCATCCTTCTTGAGAATCATTTAATTTAATCAGTAAATAATAAACCACAATGTTTTATTATATGTTTACATAAGGGTTTTCACCTCATGTTAATATATAACAAATCATTATTATTTAATTATACACCAAAGTATGTTAAGGGTCTAAATTATCCCACTAAGACATTAAATGTTCTAACAACATCACATTTATAAGTCTGAAGTAATAAATGAATAACCTAAGAGCCTGATTTAATAATTTACAAGCTAGGTCATCATTGTACTTATTCTACACACATTGCATGATTCACACATAAGCCAACATGTAGGGGAAAACTACATCAATCTAAGGCCTATTTGGAGTATTAGAGAGTAGTTAGTGTACTCTAACAATGTGGTCATTGGGGTAAGATCGACACTATGTGCCCACAACCCATTTTTCCCCAAGGTCATATTGAAGATAGAAAGCTAAAGTTTTACCATTTCACAAAGAGAAATTGTCCATAACCTAGATCTAAATGTATCAGAGTTAAGTTGAATCCAATCTCAATTGAATCCAATCCCAAAATCATCTAGGTAGTCACATATTATCTCACCATATATTTTGTATAGGATATTATCATTGGACATAGATAGTAGCAATAACACAATCATCTAGGGTTGATGCAATTATCTAGATAAATAGAGGCACTAGATATAGAATCTAACAACTGATCTAGAATTATCTTCTTACCTTATTTTACCCTATTCTAGATCCATAACTACATTAGAATAAAAATAAGCTAAGTAATTCTCTTCTACCATTTATATATCTATCATAGTTGTACTTTCCATATTTAGACTATCTCAACATAATAAATATATTGTATGCTTATATTTGAGTTTAACATTTAATTGGTCTGTTATAGATTTGATTATCACTTTTGTGCCATTTCATTTATATATTATCAATCTTAAGCTTAAATTAAAATATATACCCACATATTTCATTTTAGTTTTAAATATTTGGTGCACCCAACATATGTGAATGAATTTTTTTCTAATTCATAAGGTTTTAAACTAGTTAGGATTTTATATTGCTATACTTTTTAATTTTATATTTTTACTATTTTTCATTCAACCTAGGCATAACCCTAGATTGGGGGTGTGTCTATTGAACATATTGAGCTTCCCCTCCACCCATCCAAGATGTCTCAAACTAATGAGGGATCTCATACCTTGGATCGTGATGATACCCATGTGGAAAATGAATAAAATGTTGATAAGATTATCATAGAATAAGATTTTGATAATAAAAATTAGGAAACAAATGAAAATGAACAAGTAGACCATGATCAAGTGCATGTAATTACATTATTTCATGAGTGCATTCGATAAAACCTTAAAGATCTTGATAAGATATTAAAAACTATACTTGAATCCAAAATTATCAAAACTTTAGTGGACACATCCCTCCCCTTGAACACACTACAACTAAATACATGTAATGGGAGAAAAAATCATGAGTTTAAACCTTTTTCCCTAAAAATCCTATTGATGCATATATTATGTACTTACCCATTTTTTCAACATAAATACTAGTCTCAATGCATATTATTAATCAAAACATGTTTTCATCCCCTTTGGTGACTACTCAACTTACTAATCTAACTCCCATTGGGCCTATAATTCAACCATTTCTTCAAGTTATAAAAACCTTGAAAGACAAGGCCACAAACATTGAAAAAAAACTTTAAAATACCCTCATGCTATAGATTCACCAGATCTATTTCATAACCCTATTGCACTTGAAATATTGTTTCACCCTTTTCCAACTAGATTTTTTGTACCTAAGTTCACATTTTATGATGTCAAGGGTGATCCTAAACAACATCTTCAAACTTTCTATTTGTGGCATGCCTTGACTTATGTGAAATGCTTTGGTGAATTAAATTAAGTCTTTAATGAGTCTTTAGCTATGGATTGGGTGAGTCCATAGCTACTAGGTGATTTTGAAGTAGTGGACTACAAGATTCCATAGCTTCTAGAGAAGTCCATAGCTTGATCTAGAGAAGACTTGAATGAGTTCATATTTTTAGTATTGGGACTATTCTTCTAATGATCAAATTTTGACAAAATTATTTCCAATAAGTATCAAGTACTATGCTTTGAGTGGTTCTATGATATACCTCTCCAATCCATTAAAATATTAAAACCTATTGTAGACCAATTTTTATCCCACTTTTCCTTTAACATTTTTGAAAAGGTTTCTTATTCCTAATTTTTAAAAATCTAACAAGGAACCAATGAACCTATCAATGAATATGTCATGATATATAAGACAATGCTAGCCAAAATGACCAATCCTATGGCAAACAAAGAGTTACAAGATATATTCAAGAAAATTACTTATTCCCTTACATGATTCCATTATCTTTAAGAAGTTTCAATCTTTCAATGAATTATGCCATGTTGTATGGGACCATGAAATGAAGCTTATATCATTAAATAAGCTCAAGTATGTAGCAAACATACCAATTTCATATACATATAGTACACAATTTTCAATTAAACCAAGTTATAATGTAAATCATCCTGAGCCTGAAAAATAAATAACTGCCATGGTTAACATAGTTACACAATAGTGTAATCAACTTGTCTTATCTAATACATCAAGGAGATAATTTACAAGTTTATCTGAGTCCTTATCTTCATTACTCCCATGATTACTAAAGTATCAGCTTATATCTCTCCCTCATCCTATTGAGGTTGATATGAGTTAACTTATACCCAAACGATATGTTGTGAATGCTTATTACAATTATCATCAAGGACCAAGACATTTTAAAGTAGATGTTTTACCTTGAAGCATAAGATCCTATTGAGGTCAACATACCCCCATTTCTTAAAAATGGGGACCCTTGTTTCAAATTCTTTGAGTTTGTGATGTAAATTAAAAATTCCACTTGATCACAATCCTTGTATTTGAAGATCATCCACACCATGGTTTTATTGACATATTTGCATTTGATTCTTGTTTGATTTTGTCTAATGTTGCTGACATTTGATCTATGTGTTTCCAAGTTTTAGGTTTAATGGAGTCTGAATTGAATAAAAATTATTCAAAATTTTATGATTTAATGATAATTTGACAATTTTATTAATCTTTGGTATTTAATTTCTTAATTGAATATATAGTTAAATAATGTTAAAAACCTTGGTCTAATATATTTTAACCTAAGTCCTTTTGAAATTATGTGGGTTCATTTTATTTAAATTTTTATGGGAACACTTTATATTGCCATAAAATTTGTTTAAATTTTATCCTAAGTTTTAATCATGTTTATTAAACATGATTAAAACATTAGTCTAAAATTTTATGCTAAGTCCTTTATATTTTAGACATAATTTAATTTTATCTTAAGTCTTAAGTGTATTTATTAATAAATCTAAAGAATTTTTGTCTAAAATTATCCTAAGTCTCTATATTCCTAAAACCTTAGTTTATTTCATTATCCATAGGGGTGAACTAACATGAAGATGCCTAGTGTCAAGATCTCAAGAGCTCAGACCCAAGATTGATGGTATGTGGGTGCCTACCCAAGTCAAATTGTCAAAGAAACTATGGATGAATGTGAAGAATACAAGTGTCAATATTTTTGGATCTCAAGTAGAGGATCAAAGGCACATGATAATTTACTTGAGTTAACAAGTTAAGCACCCCATAAGGTAATGTCAAAGTGACAAGTGTCATAGTTTTACAAAAAAGGAAGTAAACCAGCCAATAGCATTCAATCTCCTAGATTAAGATCAATGAAGTTCATTAATCTATGAAAATAAGATCCAACGGTGTAAAATGGAGTTAAAATTTCAATGAGCCTAGGTTAAATGTGGTAGTGGCAAATGTCATAAACATGGTGAATCAAAAAGAGATCAACTAATGGCGTTTGACCTCCCAGATCATGATCAATGATGAAAATCACAGTAGACTTTTCAAAGGGCCCAAAATGAATGAAAATTTTCCACATGGCACAAGAACATCCAACCAAGTCCCTAAAGTATATAAAGATCTTGTAGATCTACCAAGTGGCAAAATCTTGGGAGCTTGAAGGAAAATCAACATCCCATGATGAAGTTAAGGATAGAAGGTTATTACATATGAGGATGACACATGTTTAAAAGTGACAAAAGGTCATATTTTAAAATTAATGAATAGTATGACATGATGATGCCACATAGGCTTAACATGTCAATAAAGCTCATTGTTTAAATTATAAATAAGAGATCTAAAAAAAATATAAATCATAAAGCTTATTGTTCAAACTAGATTATCATCATTGAATCTCTGTACAAACCTCTAATAAACCCTATAGTATATGAATCTCCATAATTTCCTTTGTATTCATTATAAATTGAGCCAAGGGATTGAATTATTGTCTAAAAGTGGATAATTTGATCAAAACTATAACAATGAAAGAACATAAACATATTTCCTAGGAAGATGTGGAGTTGTACTTGACCATAGATGTTGAAGGATGAGTGTTCAAGGACACTAAGTTTTTTTCTAATCCTTTGATCATAGGAGACAATAATTGATCAAAATTATTTTGGAAAATTAAGAACTAACCAGCTATTACCAGGGAAAAAGATAAGAATCTCTTAACAAGGAGCCTATATGATGACATTGTAGAAATATAGATGATGGGCTACATTATGTAGCTACAAAACCTAAGGTACTCCATTGAATTGATATTATTTGTCCCATTTTTAAGGACACTAAAATATTCAAGGGTATGATCATTCATGAGTGTAGTCTTAGGAAGATTACATACATTTCTCCTATACCCTTTGAATCTTATTACAAGCTACCCAACCCCCAAATTGACTTAACCTCTCCAACCCCCAAATTGACTTAACCTCTAATAATTCCTAGGTTAAGGAGCATAATTTAATGGGCATGCTAAACATATGGTTAGATTTTGGGAACCAATTCTTTTTAGACCTCAATAAGAACATCCCTATCAACTAGTTTAGACCAAGGGTTAGGATGATTATGACAATGTTGAACAAGTTATGTAGGAATGAAACCACTACATGTGTAGACCCAATATGGGTTCCCATTTTCTACTTTATTTTTGAAAAGGAAATTATACTCCTATGGGTGAGATAATCAGTATCTCATTGAGAAGACAAATCTATGCAATCATGTAGAAGAAGAAACCCAATTTTATATGATGTCTTATCTCTTAGATGCCCTTTGTACAACCATTAAGATCCCAAATTAAATGGAATGGTCTCCAAATGGCACTAGACAGTTTCTTAGTATTACTCAAACTTGCACATCTTCAAATATAGAGATCACTTTCATTTCATATGTGACTATGTCTACCCAACAATTAGTGAGGTTATAACTAGTATCCCTATGATGAGAGTTATCCCTCTGATTAAGAAAACTATTAAATCTATGGGAGATATATAGTTTTATCTAGATTGTATTGTCATAAATATTGAGGGAGCTCAAATTTCTCCTCTCAAGTTGCTTTTTCATGTTCTTGATAAGTTAGATGAGCAAGAGGTTGTATACCAGCTAATCCATGGCATAGATGGTCTTTGCAAGACCAAAAGAAAGAGACTCCTTCACAACCTCCCAATGACCATTAGTAAGACCATATTCAAATAGTGGGATAACATTGAGGTAGCATCAAAACATAGATCATCTTTCAATATAAAAATAGATGAACTTAGATAATAAGACCATTATGGAAGGGCTAAGGAGCTTTTGAAAATCAAGGGTATCCAAAATGTGCCCTATAAACATAAGCATGGTGTCTTTGATCATATATACACTGAGGCATCTACTTACTTGGAAGTCACTAGAAGGTTGAAAGAACACAACCTAAGGCATGAGCCTAGACTAGAGAGAAATCATTAACTAGATGATATATGGAAATTCGGCCTAAGACAATATCATTTGCTAAGTGGTACATCTTCTAGACTTCCATCAGCTAGTGCACAAGTAGAGTATAGGCCTGAGGAAAGAAGACCATATGAGACTATTTATAGTTCATCAATTCTACAACCTCTTAAGCTAATAGAATAATAACTTATAATATCAATCAATTCTATTAGTTTTAGAGGGCATGGTTAACTAGTTTTAAGCCACCATGAATGACTTATTCAGCTCCTTAAATTCAAATAAGTCTAAGTAAGACTTAGTGAACAAGCAAGGTTCTATGTCTACAAGCCAAGTTGGCCAATGGAAAGCTTTAAGCATTAAGGTGAAGTATTTAATCAATATTTTGATAGAGGATCAAATTCCTAGGTTTAAGATAGTTGGCCTAGCCCATTTAAATATGGCTATGGTAGTATTGGTAGATAAAATCAAAGCTTTGAATAAATGGTCCAAGGAAGTGGTGGATCTTTCTAATGATCTCAAGAAGTTAGAGAATAGGATAGTGCACATATTAGGGAGCTTGATCAAGGATCCTAATTCACTCAACCCCATTTCTTTGATCATTGATGAGGAGTTCAAACATAGATCTACTTATTTCATGTAAGAAGTAAGGAATCAAAGCTAAAGAAAGATAGGGGTAGATAACAAGAGAATCATGGACATGATTATATTAGCTAAAGAGAAGATAGGAGATGGAAGGAGCATCAAGGAAGCTTTAGAGAGGGATGAAAAATATTTTAAAGGCTTGGAGGATCAAGAAAAGGATATTTTCATGAAATCCATTATCAACCTCAAGTTAATTGATGAGTAAGACTACAAAATGAAGATCCTGTAGTATAGGAAAAATACTGCACTGATAAGGGAATCCTAGAGTCAAATTTGCTAACCTAGAATATTATTTTTATGTATAATAACATGTATATTTTGAAAAAAGAATATTCTTTTTTTAAAATCATGTACAACTTTGTAAAGCACATTGATTATAGGTCAATCCTTTTTTAAAATGTTTATTTTTAGAAAGTTGTAGAAATGACAGTTGTCTAAAACACTTGTACAATTGTCATTTGACATGATTGATTGACATAACTCCTTAGTATTCTATAAAAAGGGTCATGTAATTTGTAAAATAGGGGGGAGTTTTTGAGCAAAACTTTGTGTAATATTTGAGCAATTAATACTATCAAGGAATTTTGTAAAGATTGTCCATTATTTGTTTGTGTGTTTGTTATCATGGCTTCTCTCTCAACTATTTATTTGGATGTTTAGATTTGAATGGTTTTCATTGATTCATGATGTGCATATATGAATATAGAGTTATTTACTTATGTTTATGCTAGGTTGATTTAATGACTTTATTTTCATTTCATTTTCCCTTATTTATTTGAGGGTGTGTTAATGCAATTCTTTTATGGAAGTAAATCTTTAAACTAATCTTGATTTCTTATTTTCATTATTTCACATTTCCCTTATATATTTATCTAGCAAATGGTGTTGGAGAGTTGTCAATGATATCATGGTGATTTCATGAAGGTGTCCTAGTGAGTGGATGAAGTTCCTTGATATCCTAAGTGACAATGACAAAGTGTGTAATGTGTTTGTCCTAATATGCTTGAAGGAGGCTTGGTTGATCTTTGGTTTTGACATGACTAGAGATGTTTAGGGATGAGTATGGTGTATTGATAATGTGAAATAGGTCATATAAGATGTTTTATATTATTTAGATAGATTATGTGGATAAGTGGAATTTACCTAGTTCATTATTATTCTCATCTAGACATTTTGGGTCTAAAGACAAAAAATCTGAGTAGGTAGTTTGATGATGTCATAATTATCATATATGAATGAGTTAGGGGAGTTGGTCATATGCTTATGATCATATTTGTGCATAGTTTATATTTTCTCAATTTTATGTCATTTAATTAATCACAAAAAAATATATTCAATTGCAAATTTAGACTCCTAGGCACTTTGACGATGTTTTCTCATACTTAGCCAAATTTGCATGAGGCAAGAAAGAGTTGAGTAAGCATTTTGATGATGGCATATCTCACACATGTGTTATTTTTAGGAGAAAAGGATCATATGATTTTGTTAATTTTTTTTCCTAGTTGATATTCACTAAATTTTATGTCATGCATTAAATCACATCAAAAGATATACATGTTCAAATATATACTTAGTCTATTTTGCATGATGTTAAAGATCAAGACCAAACGAATATATAATGGCCCACAAGAAATTATAAAATGAATATATATGGTTATCATAAATTAAAAGAGGTTAAAGTCTTTTTTTTAATAGAGATAAAGATCAAGTTTATTCTAAGATCTAACGATGCATAGGTAATTGTATAGTTTCAATCTAATGGTGTGTGTTGAGTAAAATGGTAAGAAGTACATGATGTTTAATAGTATAATTACTAAAAATGCATAAAAGGGAAACAAGTGTCATGATTATGGGGGTTTTTATCAATATTTAATGGTGAGAACTATAAGATAAAGACCTAACTGATAGATAAATATCAACGGTGCGCATTGAGTAAATATCACAAGAGTGCACAAGATGAGGTCAACATGTTCAAGGTTTCATGTTTGGCATTGGTGCACTATGTGTTAAATTTTGAGATTAATATAATAATATAAATGGTGTGTTTTTAATCTAAAGTTGTGAGGTCATTATATGTGAGCATAGTGATCAAGGTTTAATTATGACCATTTGTATTTGAATATTTGAATTTAACAAAGGAAAAGCCAGTGTCTAGTTTTTTAGCCATAAATTTTAATCTATGTAGAATTTGACAATG
This sequence comes from Torreya grandis, assembly GCA_037957365.1. Taxonomy (NCBI): domain Eukaryota; kingdom Viridiplantae; phylum Streptophyta; class Pinopsida; order Cupressales; family Taxaceae; genus Torreya; species Torreya grandis. Next base: position 845,905 of record JARHVA010000374.1, on the reverse strand, counting down.
GTGTAAATATAAAATTTGTATAAAAATCCAAGGAATATATATTAGTATGAATTTTAAGGTCTAATTATGTGTACAGTCAAATATATTGTGGTTCAAAGTTGACTATGTGTTCATACATGTTATGCAAGTAACTTGAGAAGGGTATTTGAGCTCATTCTGATGTTGTTTCAATATCTCATGATGAATTATCTATTAGGGAGTTTTTAAAAATATATGAGGAAAAAATATGTGAATTATTAAGGTTTTAATAATCATATGTAGTATGAAAAAAGGTTTAGAATTTGACTATGTATTCATTCATGGTGAGTGTGTGCATAGAAAGTTGTTTGAGCAAAGTATGCTTAAGCAGAAGGGTACTGTGATGGTTTCTGGAACTTAAATAGGACCTATAGATCATGTGTCATGGTTTCATGAGATTTAAATTATTCTTGTGTTCTTATTTTGCTTAGATAAGTGTCAAAGAGGTGAATGGGTCTCTATAGGACCTAAAAGGTGACTTACGCCTATTTGAAAGAAAATTGTTCTTAAGTGTGACGAATGTAAGAAGCCTTAAGGGTGAATGCATATGTTGTGGAAAATAATAAATATTTTTATATTTATAATCATGATATCTCTATAAATGGTGAAACCAAATGTGTTGGTTTATAGACTTGTGAGAAGACTTGTGAAAGGTGTGCATGTGAGAATTATGGAGCAAAAGAGAGGTAGAGTGCCCAATTGATGAGTTAATGAGTAGAGAAGATTAAGGACTATGTGTATCACCTATTAGACATATTTATGATGTCAAAATATTTCTCTTTTATTTTGAGGATATGCAAAGAGGTCTAAGTGTGCATATGAGGATAGTTTGAGTGAAGAAGGAGAAAGATTGTGGCATGCCTATGTGAGAGGCCTGTATGAGATAAAGAGAGAGTTTATGCAGAGGTTAGACAATTAGAGATACATCATCAGGTGTTGAAGACATTAGTTATAAGGTGGAGGTGTTTACATCAAATGAGGGTCTAAAATATTTGATATTCATTAGGGGTAATTGTTCTTTATGAAATAGGTGTTTCATTAGAAGCCTTTGGTTAGGAGGATATGATCAAGGTTTGTTAGTATAAAGGAGTTGACTAGTCTCTTGTTTGTAATTTATTATAAGACAAATATTTCATGTGTTTTAGGCTTGAAAGTAGGTTTTATTCCTTATGAGGGTTTCTCACAGGAACTATGTGTTATAAGTTTGATCTTGTGTATGTATTGAATGAATAATCTTTCTAGTTAATATTGCTTGATCAATTTGATATATGTTGATTGTCTAGTAGTTTGAAAGGATTGGAATTGAATTTGAAATATTTGGTCTCATTAATTCACCCCCCTGCTCTGAATAATTGTACCTCTAATAATTGGTATTAGTTCAGGTCCTTTAGCAAAGGCTTGACAACTTAAAGGTGATACAAGGTACAATATGGGTAGTCATCAAGGAGGTTTCTCTACTAAGCAAGCACCAATGTTTAATGGATCCAATTATGATTTTTGGAGTAAAAGGACGAAGATATAAATTATATCCCTAGGGTTTAATGTAAGTAAATATATTGTGTATGGTTATGTTACTCCTACTACTCCTCCATCTAGTGTTATAAACAATAAGTTATTTGAGAATAGTTTCAAGGCAATGAATGATATCACTTGTGGTCTTTCAAATATTGAATACACCAAGGTAATCCATTATAAATATAATAAAGATATATGGGAAAAAATGTATATCATTTATGAATGAGATTCAAATGTCAAGATTGCTAAGTTACAGACTCATAGAAGGCAATTTGAAAGTCTCAAGATGAACGAAGAAGATTTTATGGTATCCTTTATGTAGAGAGTTGATGAAATTGTGAACATCATCAAAGGACTTGGAGAGAACCTTATAGAGGCTACTATAGTTCAAAAGGTATTAAGGCATTTATCCTTTAAGTTTTATCCAAAGGTATCTACTATATAAAAATTCATGATCTTACTCAGTTGAAGATAGATCAATTGCATGGCACCCTTACAACCTATGAGATGAGAAAAAATGATGATATACCACCAAAGAAGGAATCAACTTCAATACTAAAATGAAGAAAAAGAATAAGTTCTAAGGTAAGAAACCTAAGGAGGATGACATTTTTGATATAGATGAGGATTAACTAATTACTTTGATTTCAAGGAAATTGAGAACAAGTTTAGGTAAGTATAAGGGTAAAATACCCCTCAAATGCTTCAATTGTGGAGAGGTTGGGCTCCTAGGCAGTTTGACTATGTTTTCCCATACTTAATCAATTTTTCAATATGGAAAGAAGAGCTGAGTAATCATTTTGATGGTGTTATATATTTCATGTGTGAAGGTGTTAATATAAATTAATAATATGGGTTTGGTCAATTTTAAGCATAGTTGATTTTTACTAAATTTGAGATCATGCACTAAAACACGATAAAAGTTATGTGGGAGCAAAGTTGGTCTCCCAAACAAATTTTGACATAGATGGCTCTATGATAGAAGTTTCTTTAGAAGGAATTTTAATGGTGATATATCTCACATTCAGGAGTGTTATAGGAGCTTTTTATTATATGGTTGGATTCTCCTATATGAGGAGATCATCTAGTCTAAATTTGAGATCATGCATCAAAGTGCAAAAGAAGTTATTAAGGTTGAAAAATCTCTACTCGAGCATATTGAAAGGGTCCCCATAGTCATTTTTGAAGAAGTTAAAGCTAGAACAAGATCAATGGTGAACATTGCTCTAAAAACTAGAAAGTAGTGAAATAAGGATAGGTGCATGATGTTTAATGACTAAGCAAAGGTAAAGGATAAGGATCTAATGATGATCAGGTGATTGTACAGTTTGATAAAATGGTGAGCATTGATTTATAAAGACCTATTTGATCTTTAGAGATCGATGAAGCACATTGAGTCAACATTTCAAGATTGTATGAGATGAGGTTAAAGTGACTATTGTTTAACATTTGACTTTTTCAGACTATGCATTAAATTTTGGACAAGATCGATGGTGTGAGATTGATCCAAAGTTGAGATGACATGAAATGAAAGCAAAGTTTTCATAGTTTAACTATGACCATTGTTATTCAGATATTTGAATTTAACATAGATAAAAACTAGAGCTCTATATTTTTGTCCATATATTTTGATGGAAGTCAAATTTGTTGGTGTTATAAAAAGCAAAGATGAAGAAGAATCGATAGAACATATAATGAACCTAATTTAAATATCTAGAAGTGTGTATAGTCCAAGATATTAATGTTTAAAGTTTACTATGTGTTCATGCTTATTCTAAAAATGACCCAAGAAGGATATTTGAGCTCATTTTAGTGATGTTTCGATTTCTTATGATGACTTTTCTATTTGGGGGTGTTTTAGACTCCATGAGGATGCTCTATGAGTATTTTAGAGGTGTGATCAATCTATCTTGAGTATGAAAAATGCTTAATAATTTCACTGTATGTTCACTAATGTAATTTTATGTGTATATGATCTCTGCTTGAAATTGATTAAGCATATGTAGAGGTGAGCAAAGGTGACTATGATAATTTGAGGATATCTTAAGGGAGATAAGGGGTGGACCTATGTATTTTTAAGTGGTCATGTGTTTTTATTAAGCTCAGAGAAGTGTTAAAGAGTTGAATAGGTCTCCATATGACCTAAAAGTGGCTTAGGCCTATTTGAAAGTGTGTTGTGATTAAGTGTGACCCATGTGAGATGCCTTATGATTAAAGGCATGTATTATGGTTGATAAAGATTAATGTGGACTTGATCATTCATGATAGCTCTATATATAGTGAAATCAAAGATTATGATTTCTAGACTTGGGTGGAATATTTGTGAAAGTTGAAGATCAAAGGAAAGGAGAGGAGAGTGTGAGTGCCTAACTATTGGGTTGATGAAAAGAGTAGATTAAGGAATTTGTGTATGATATATAAGTCATGTTTCTAATGATAGTATAGTTTTCTTATATTTTAAAGTTGTATAAAGAGATTTGAGTGTGCACATGAGGACTATTTGAGTGAAGAAGAAGATATATTATTGCATGACTATGTGAGAGGATTATTTGAGAAAGAGAGAGTTTATGTAGGGGTTAGATAATTAGAGGTACATCATCAAGTGTTAAAGACATCAATTCTAAGGTGAAAGTGTTATTCTTAAGGAGGGTCTAAAGGACTTGATCTTTCTTATGGTTAATTGTTTCTTGTAAAATAGGGTTTCAATAAAGACATTTGATCAAAAGGACTTGATCAAGGTTGTAGGTTAGAATGACTTGACCGAAGGTTCTTGATCATAAGGACTTGATTAGTTTCTTGTTTGTGATCATATTATAAGATATTATTCCATGTGTTTTTAGGATTGATAATGGGTTTTATTCCCCAAGAGGGTTTCCCACGTAGATTTTGTGTCGTGTATGTGATCTTACTTTATGTTCATTATTCACTATTATGAAATATTTGTATGATTCATTAATTATTGTATTAAATGCTTAAGTATTTACAAGGTTTTGGGAATTAAATTGGATTTTTTTCCACCACCGATTCACCCCCTACTCAGTGTATTGTACCTCTAATAATTAGTATTAGAGTAGGTCCTTTGGTAAAGGCTTGATAGCTTGAAGCTAATCCAAACTACAATGGCTTGTTAGAATGTGCAAGGTGGTTTCTCTACTAAGCAAGCACTGATGTTCAATGGATCTAATTATGCTTTTTAGAGTGTTAAGATGAGGGCCTACATTATGTCCCTAAGGTTTTATGTATGTCAATCTATTTTGTATGGTTATGTTTCTCCTATTATTCCTCCATCTAGTATTGTAGACAGGAAGCTATTTGATAATAATTCTAAGGCAATGAATGCTATCACTTGTATTCTTACCAAGACTGAGTTCATCAAAGTAATCCATTGCAAATTTGCCAAGGAAATATGGGATAAATCGAAGACTATTTTTAAAGGACATTCAAAGGTCAATCTTGCTAATTTGTAGACTCATAGAAGGTAATTTGAAAGTCTCAAGATGAACAAAGATGATACCATGGCATCCTTTTTATAGAGAGTTCATGAGATTGTGAACATCATCAAAGGTCTTGGAGATAACATTGAAGAGGGTACTATTGTTTAAAATGTATTGATATATCTATGCCCCAAGTTTGATCCAAAAGTATCTACTATAGAAGAGAGTCATGACCTTACTCAGTTAAAGATGGATCAATTGCATGGCACCCTTACTACCTATGAGATGAGGAAGAATGATGATATACCACCAAAGAAATAAGTAGTTTTCAAGATTGAAATGAATGCAATGAATAAGTTTTGAGGTAATAATTTTGAGGATTACATTCCTAATATATATGAAGATGAACTAATTTCTTTAATTTCAAGAAAATTGAGAATAGGTTTAGGCAAGTATAAAGGTAAGCTACTCCTTAAATGCTTCAATTATGATGAGATAGGGCATTTTGCTAATAAGTTCCCTCATAAGTATAATAAGGATGATGATGAAGAGAATTATCAAGTTCATGATGTTGGCAATAGATCATTTAGGTCTGATAAAATTTAAAATGGATTTAAGAGGTTTGATAACAAGAAGAAGTACTTCAAGGACAAGAAGAGTCTCTACACCAAAGAAGATTGTAGTTCATTAGATGAGAGTGAAGTCAATGACTCTAAGTATGATCATGAAGATGATGGTCCTATTGAAGATAGATCTCTCTTAATGGCTAAGTAAGGTAGTTGTACACATCAAAAGGAGTCTACTTGGAGTGATTTATATGATAAAGAAGATGAGATAGATTGTGATATTGAATTTATGAATTCTCTTGAAGAACTAAAGATCAATAAGAAGATGATATTTAAACTCAAAGACTATGAGGAATAATTTAGTGTGTATGAGGCAAGAATAAAAGAAGACACCAAGGATCATAAAGATATAGTCAAGCATCTCAGTTGTCAACTAGAAATCCTTTCTACAAGCTTGAAAGCTAAGGAAGATGAATGTGTAAAGTATGTAATTTAGAATGTGTCTTTAAAATATGAGTTAGAGAAGTATAAAATCAAGGTGAAATCATTTGTCAAGTTTTATAAAATTTCTAATGATTTGGATGATATTTTAAAGAGTCAAAAGTTACCTAGTGATAGATCTAGATTGGGTTTTAATGAAGAGACAAAAATTTCTTCTCACATGTAAGGAAAATCATACTTTGAAGACAAATCATCAAACAAGAAATGAAGCTACTAGTAGAATTAAGACAAATTAGATTAGATATCCAAATTCCATGAGGTATGCAAGTTTCAATGGTTACAATTACACATGTAATCAATTTGGTCATAGGGCTAGAGAATGTAAGAGACCTATAAGAAATTAATTTTCTTGGAGCTATGATTGGGGTAATCAGTCAAAAGGTCTAAGTAAGGTTTAGTGTTTCAACTATCATGATGTGGGACACTTTGAAAAAAATTGTCCATTTAAGGTAAGGCAAGTTGAGTTTCCTTCAAGAAATATTGAGAGCTAAAGTTGTTGTGAACTAATACACATTGCAAGATTTTATTCAAATATGGTAAGATAGAATGAGATTTTTGAAAAATTTATGATGTAATTCAAATATCAAAAGGGAGGTCACTTTTCTAGATTCTACATGTAGAGGCCTACAAGTCATAATAGGTTCAATCAGGCTCCTAGAGTATAAGGAAGAAGGCAAGTTAACTCATGGAAGCCAAAGGTGGTAATTATGAGTCATGATGAGTCTATAGGTCTAAGTAATTTATTTACTATGGTGGATAATGATACAAAAGTTTAAGAGTGGCAAGGTCTCTCATTATCTACTCATGTTGAGAATGAAGAGGCCAAGCTCAAGGAAAAGACCAAGGTGCTAGTTGAGGCTCAAAAATGACTTGGATTACTAAGCCAAAGGCTTGTGACTGTGCATCTATAGTCGAGACAGAGAGTTTTGAGAAAAACCAACAAATTTCAACTTCAATCACCAAATATGCTATGGATTTCAACATCAAAATTTGAAAATTATTACTGTCATAATGAACGCGTTATCCTCTTTTTAAATATATGATTTTTATATTTTTTGGACAATTTTAAGGGTTCAAACTATATTTATTTTTAACTACACATTTGAGATGTGTATGGATCCAAGTGAACATCTTACTATTGTTAATCAATTATTATCCAAAGTACATCAATTATATATGCCTAGTAATGAGGTTCCTAACTACAAGGTGGATTATTTAGATGAAAAGGTATGTTATGAATCCATAGTTTCTCCATGTGTTGTCAATTCTATCTTAGAATAAATGAAGAGTGATATAGAAAAGGAACTAGTTGTCTTAGTTCAGACTAATTATAAGAAAAATAAGAGAAAGAAGTCTTATATCTATAAGATTCTTATGGTTATTAAGGAGATGTGGGTCAATCCTAGCTTTAGTTTTTTCTAGAGCATTGTGGTGTAAAGGATGTCTCTGTTTATACTTCTTAAGAGATTTCTTTCAATTAGATAAGCAAGTGTTGTTGTGGTATTCTTTAGATGGTTCTAGAAGGATAGAAATGAGTGTGTTCAATTGGAGTAGGTATGTGTTTTATCCTTTTAGTAAATTAATTGGTTTAATTCCTAATTAAATAAAGGGTTTGAGTATAGTAAATCAATAAATATGCTTTGATTAACCTATTGATTTGTGGAAATAGATAGTATTTTACATTTTTATAAATATAGAAATAGGAAAGAGAATATTCAACTTAGATTATTTTTTACTATTCTAAACTAAGATGAAATATGATACTAGAGGAGAAAGAGTGGGAAATAGGCTAGATTAGGTCTATAAACTTTGTTTATGAGCTAGATAGTAGCATTGTAAAGTGGACACCCTGCTATCTGATGCTATAGTCCTTCTTATATGCTAGTGTCTTAAGGGTAAGAGCTTTCTGAGTTTTATTTAGAATGTCTATGTTATCTTGTCACTAAAATTTTAGGGTCTTGGACCTCAAAGAGCTCATTGTGTGCCTATTTCAATATTTGTCCTCTTAGGAGCTCCTCATACTTGAACTTGAATGCAAACTTGGGAAAAGAGAGGGGGGTTAGTGTGTAAAATATATGCTAGATGTACTTCACACCCTATATGTGGGCATGTTTCCTACATACCAATAATCTGAAGAGGGACCAATCTAATGTAATTCTCTCATTGAAGTGCTTGGTGTAAATACTATGTGATATATGCAAATAGATGTGAAACTAGATGTACTTTAGATGACTAGGGAATGGTTTGAATGCTTGAATGATCTTGGAATAGTCTTGTAAGGTTGTATATAGAGAATATGGAAGATTGATTAAGTGTAATTGCTTTTATGCTTACTTCTTTCCTATGAATGAGTGCCAACCTTTCTAAATGGATAATGAATTGCCTTTTATAGGGAAACGAATGTTCATGGGTTAAATGCACTTGTATTAGGCTGAGAGGGGAAAAGATAAGGATTTGGGAAAATTTGATCATTTGAGGCTAAATTGGATTTAGACAATAGCACCATAAATAGGACACCCTAGGTTTTGGCGCTAGTGTCCAACTTTAGCACTAATGTCCTAGAAGGATGAGACCTAGAGGGATGGATCTAGGTCTTAAAGGGTTGCCTGGGTCTCAAAGAACTAAGCCTGAGAAGCTATTGATGACTAGGGATTAGTGAAAATCTAGATGAGAAGGGTTGTGTGAGAAAGAGAGAGGACCTATAGGTTAGGTACTATTATCCATGCCTACGTCATCTAATTTTGCATTTTATATGACTACAGTATGTCTTAATGGAAGATATGTTGTGGTGATGTCAGGTTCATGTCATAGCTATATATGGTCAATTTATATGGTCAAATTGAAGGTTTTCATGTGATAAAAGAGGATTTTTGACTTGTCAAGATGATATTTTTTCATAGAAAGGTATGTTGATCTTATTCTAGCATGTTTTAGGTGGTTTTTTGGTTTGAAGGCATGATGAATTCAAATTGAATATTTTTTTTCTCTCACATTTCCCATTTTGAGCTTAAGAGTATGTAGGTCCTAAAATGGGTTATAGGATTATGGGTTCCCAAAAATGTGGAAGCTCAAATATTAATACATAAGTGTGTAATGGTTGTCTCCAAGTGTATAATAAGTTTCAGAGGTGGATGTTGACTAGAAAATGCTATGTTATAAAAGAGGTTTTCCTTATGAGTTGAGATCTTAGGTTTATTAATATGTTGTCAAATCAAGATTCATAGAGATTAGAAGGTTTGTGGTTTTTAAATTATTCATTTTTTTGTCAAGATGGAGGCCTAATTAGCTAGTAGGTTAGTGAAGGAAGTATGATATATATGATGATATAGGTGATGAAAATAGGTTAGATTGAGGGGGCATATGAGATTACTATAGATATGAAGTTTTAGGTCTTGAATATATGTCTATTCAAAGTTGTGGGCTCTGCAACTTTCAAGTAGGGCTACAAGGAGTCTAGACAGGCCTAGTCTTGAAGATGTGATTTTTATTTAGTTTCTCCAAAATATAAAGGCACTATTATTTCAAGGTGAGTTATCAATTTTTTTTAGAGCATGTTTATTGTTTTGTGTGTGTCATGAAGTTTTTTTGGTGGTCCTTGAGGTGGTTTGATAGAGAAGGCTAGTAAGCTTGTATGGTGGTTTATCATGGTGTATGGAGATCTAAAAATTCTCAAGTGATGTAATGGATCAAATATCCTTTGGATATTCCATGTTAGATGTTTCTTGGTAAGTTCCATCAAATGTCAGTACTTTTATATGTTATTTCTTCATTGGTTGCAGTGTTTGGTTGAAGAGAGTGTTGTCTTGTGGTAAGAGGATATTGTCAAAGCAAGAAGTGGTAGGATCAAGGTAAGTGGGAGTTTGTATCATCTTTATAAGGTGTTTCCCTCTTTTTATTGGTCTTTTAAGGTCCATATTATTAGTTTTCCCCACTTTTTCCTTGTGTCAAATGGGGAGAAAGTTCCTATTGAGGAGTGTTTGAAGAGAGATGGAAGGTGAGTTGTATACTGATATATGATGGTTATTGACACCAATGAAAAAGGGGGAGATAGTTGGAGAGTTTTTAATGATTTAATTTTTATGTCATGAAGGTGTCCTAGTGAGTGGATGAAGTGCCTTGATATCCTAAGAGACAATGAAAAAGTGTGTAATGTGTTTGTCCTAGTATGCTTGAAGGAGGTTTGGTTGATTTTCAGTTTTGACATGGATAGAGATATTTAGGGATGAGTATGGTGTATTGATCATGTGAAATAGGTCATATAATAGGTATTATGTTATTTGGATATCTTGTGTGCATAATTGGAATTCATCCAATTTATTATTATTCTCATTTAGACATGTTGGGTCCAATGGCAAAAAATTTGAGTAGGTAGTTTGATGACATCATAATTACCATGTATAGATGAGTCACAAGGAATTGGTCATATGGTTGTGATAAAAAAAATTCCTAGTTTCTATGAAATTAATTTTATGTCATTTTATGAAACACAAAAAAAAATGCAAGTTCAAATTTGGGCTCCCATGCAGTTTGACAATGTTTTCCCATACTTAGCCAAATTTGCATGAGGTGAGAAAGAGTCAAGTAAACATTTTGATGATGGCATATCACACATGTGTGTATGGTTTAAGAGAAGGTGATCATATGGGTTTTTTTTTTCCTATTTTATATACGTTAAATTTTAGTTCATGCACTGAAGCACATCAAAAGATATGCATGTTCAAAGTTGGCCTTTCAGGGAATTTTTTACACAAGTTGGCTCTATGATAGATAAATTTGAGGAGGCATTTTAATGTAATTATATCTCACACTTGTGAGTATTAAAATATAATATTGAAACACTTTTTTATTCTCCTATGTGAGGAGATTATGTATTCCAAATTTTAAAACATTAACTTGAGTGAAGCAAAAGATATGGAGGTGCAAAGTTAGCCTTCCAAGTAAATAGTAATGATCCCCATAGTCTATTTTTCATGATATTAAAGATCAAAACCAAATGAATATATAATGGCCCATGGAAAATAATATAGTGAATATATATGGTTTTTATCAATTAAAATATGTCAAAGTTTTTTTTGGTTAATAGAGATAAAGATCGAGTTTCTTCTAAGATCCAACAGTGTGCAGGCGATCATATAGTTTTGATCTAACAGTGCATGTTGAGTGAGATGGTAGTAAGTGCACAATGTTTAATAGTATAAGTGATGATAATGAATGTTAGGGTGACAATTTTCATGATAATTGGGGTTTTAATAAATATCAAATTATGATCACTATAAGATAAAGACCTGACTGATCCAAAAATATCAATGGTGCGTGTTGAATCAATATTGCAAGAGTGCATGAGACGAGGTCAACATGTTCAAGGTTTAACATTTATCATTGTCAAAATATTTATTAAAGGTAAATATTAATATAATAATATAAATATTTCATGTTTAATACAAATTTGTGAGGCCATGATATGCGATCATAGTGACTGAGGTTTAACTATGACCGTTTGTATTTGAATATTTGAATTTAATAAAGAAAAAACAAGTGTCTAGTTTTTTATCCATAACTTTAGATCTGTGTAGAAATTGACAATGGTGTAAAAATAAAAAAATTATAGGACTTCAAGGTTCATCTATAAATATGAATTTTAATGTATAATTGTGTGTACAATCAAATATATTGAGGTTCAAAGTTGACTATGTGTCCGTGCATGTTATGCAACTAACCTGAGAAGGGTATTTGAGCTCATTCTGATGTTGTTTTGATATATAATGATGAATTAGACATTTTTGAGGTTTTTATACTATATTATTACCATCTATGTGCATTATTAATGTTTTTATAATCATATTTAGTATGAACAAAGGTTTAGAAGTCAACTGTGTATTCATTCATGGTGACTGTGTGCAAAGAATGTTGTTTAAGCAAATTGTGCTTAAGCATAAGGGTATTGTGATGGTTGTTGGAACTTAAGGAGGACATATATATTATTTATCATGGTTTCATGATTTTTAAAGTTTTATTTTTCTCTTATTTTTTTTAGATAAGTGTCAAAGAGGTGAATGGGTCTCTGTAGGACCTAAAAGGTGACATAGTCGTATTTGAAAAAAGATGGGCTTAAGTGTGACCCATGTAAGATGCCTTAAGGGTTAAGGGATGTGTTATGACTAAAGTAAAATATTTTTATATTGATAATCATTATGTATTTATAAATTTTGAGCTAAATGACTTGGTTTCTAGACTTGTGAGAAGACTTATGAGAAGACGTGTGCAAGATGTGTATGTGAGAATTATGGAACAAAGGAGAGTTATAATGCCTAGTTGATGAGTTAATGATTAGAATATATTTAATAATATGTGTATGACATTTATGTCATATTTATGATTTCCAAATAGTGATATTATAGTTTGAGGATATGCAAATAGGTCTAAGTGTGCATATGAGGATAGTTTGAGTGAAGGAGATAGATTATGGTGTGCCTATGTGAGAGCCTTGTATGAGATAGAGAAAGAGTTTGTATAGGGGTTAGATAATCATAGATCCATCATAAAATTTTGAATAAATTAGTTCTAAGGTGGATGTTTTCACATCAAAGTAGGGTCTAAAGGATTTAATCTTCCGTAGGGGCAGTTTCTCCTTGTGAAATAGGTGTTTCACTAAAGACCTTTGGTCAGGAAGATATGATCAAGGTTTGTTAGTATAAATGAGTTTGATAGCTTCCTTTTTGTAATTTATTATATTAAAATTATTCCATGTGTTATAATCTTGAGAGTGTGTTTTATTCCCTATGAGGGTTTCCCATAGGAACTATGTGTTATAGGTTTGATCTTGTGTATGCATTGAATGAATGAGCTCTCTTGTTAATGTTGCTTGATCAAGTTGATATATGTTAATTGTCTAGTAGTTTGAAAAGATTGGAATTTAATTTTAAAAATATATGCTCACTGATTCACCCCCTAGTGATTGTACCTCTAACACATGGTAAGATCTATGTTATAGTTATTTCATGTCATGTATTGGTTTGAGTGTATGTCTTGATTGAATATGAATTTTGTCATAATGTCTAGACTAAAAATTAAAATACCTTATTTCTACCATGCCCTTATTTTTGCATATTTTTTGATTAATTCACTTTATTTTAGCTTTCATGTTGAATATACATGCTACATTAGACTTTAGATCTTAAGTTTTGATCATAATTCCTATATTTAGTTCAAATCACTTTCAAGTTCACAAGTTAACTTTCAAGCCAAGGTTGCTCCCAACAACCAATTATATAAATTTTGTGAAACAATCATTTAATTTGCCACTATTATACCAAATATAATATGATTATCACAACCAACTACTCATGCAATGGATTATTTAAGTCCATAAATGAGAAGTGTTTCTTAAACACTCTATATACCCCTGTGATAAACTTTTAGGCATCAATATGCACCATTTCACTGGTTCTAGAAGGAGGGACTTAGTTAAATATTTGTAAATTTGAAGTTTATTTGATAATTTTGGTGAATTTTGTTCAAAGATATTTGAATACTTTTCATATTTGTTCTCCTTTTATCTCAATTTTTTAAAGATTATTGATATTCATGGTTTCAGACTAGTTTTTAAGCTTTCTCAATTAAAGATATCTATTCTTTGAAGATTTATGACAAACTATTGTAAAGATAGCTTAATATTTGTAAATACAAGATGTTTGAGGTTAGTGATATAAATTTTTTTCAAATATTGAGTAATTATTTGAAAATTTGAGTTTGAGCTTAGAAGTGTAAAGGTCACTCATACTTATAATATTGGACACATCTTTAATCTTATATAGTTAAAGATAATTATCCTTTGTCATTATTTATTGAATTTTTAAAAAATTTAATTAATGTGAAACTATAATCATTTTTATTTTCAAAGATAATATTTACACATCATATTTTATATAGGATTCAAAGCTCATAAGCTAGAATTGCCAAGGATCAGGACTAGGTCATGTTTAGAGACAAGAGTACCTCTTCTTTCATTATAAGATCATAGGAGAACAAGAGAAAATAATGTTGGAGAGATATCAGTGATGTCAAAGAGGTGTCCTAGTCAGTGGATGAAGTAATTTTATATCCTAATTAACAATGAAAAAGTGTGCAATGTGCTTATTCTAGTGTGTTTTATGTTGGTTTGATTAATCTTGAGTTTTGGCATGATTAGAGATGTTTAAGGATGAGTATGGTAATTGAAGAATGTGAAAAAGGTCCCTAATATGTTATTTATGCTTTGAGAGCTTGTGTTCATAAATATAACGCATCTATTTATTCATAGTTTTCATCTAGATAGTTTGACCTAGTTGTAGAAAATCTGAGTAGGGAGTTTGATGACATCATCATTGCCACATGGGAATGAATCGAGGGGAGTTGGTCATATGATTTTAATAAAATGATTTCCTAGTTTATATTAACCATATATAAATTCATGCATCAAAGTGAAATCAGATATATGATGGTGAAAAGTTGGCTTCTCAATTAGAATTCATTATTTTCCCATACTTGGCCAAATTTGCATGTGGCCAGAAAGAATAGAATAAGCATGTTGATGAGGTAAAAATTTGCACACATGGAGGTGTGAGGATAAAAAGATAATATGGTTTTATTAATTTTTATGCATATTTCATTTTTACTAAATTTCATATCATGCAATTTAGCACATCAAAATATATGCATATGCAAAGTTGGGCTCCCACGCAATTTGACTATGTTTTCCCATACTTAGCTAATTTTTCAATATGGAAAGAAGATTTGAGTGAAAATTTTTATGGTGTTATATATTATATGTGTAAAGGTATTAATATAAATTAATCATATGGGTTTGTTCAATTTTAATCATAGTTGATTTGTACTAAATTTGAGATCATGCACTGAAACGTGACAAAAGTTATGTAGGAGCAAAGTTGGTCTCCCAGACAAATTTTGACATAGATGGCTCTATGATAGAAGTTTTTGAGAAGGAATTTTAATGGTGATATATCACACATGTGGGAGGGTTCTAAGAGATTTTTTTTATATGTTTGGATTCTCTTATAAGAGGAGATCATCTAGTCTAAATTTGAGATCATGCATCAAAGTGCCAAAGAAGTTATTAAGGTTCAAAAATTGATACTTGTGCATATTGAAAGGGTCCCCATAGGATTTTTTACAAAACCTAAAGCTAGAGCAAGATCAAAGGCATGAATTTATCTAAGAAGTTATAAAGTAATGAAATAAGGATAAGTGCATGATGTTTAATGACTGAGCAAAGGTAAAGGATAAGGATTTAACGATGAGCGGGTGATTGTATAGTTTGATCAAATGTTGAGCATTGATTTCTAAAGACCTAGTTGATCTTTAGAGATCAATGAAGCACATTGAGTCAACATTTCAAGATTTCATGATATGAGTTCAAAATGACTATTATTTAACATATGACATTGCCAGACTATACGTTAAATTTTAGACAAGATCGATGATGTGAGATTGATCCAAAGTTGAGATGACATGAGATGAAACAAAAGTTTTCATGGTTTAACTATGACTGTTGCTATTTAGATATTTGAATTTAACACAGATAAAAATTAGAGCTTTGTATTTTTGTCCATATCTTTTGATAGAAGTCAAATTTGTTGGTGTTATAAAAACCAAAGATGAAGAGGAATCAATAACACATATAATGAACCTAATTTAAATATCTAGAAGTGTGTATAGTCCAAGATATTAATGTTTAAAGTTTTTTAAGTGTTCATGCTTATTCTGTAAATGACCCAAGAAGGATATTTGAGCTCATTTTAGTGATGTTTCAATTTCTTATGATGATTTTTATATTTTGGGGTGTTCTATAATCCATGAGGATGATCTATGAGTATTTTAGAGGTGTGCTCAATCTATATTGAGTATGAACAATGCTTAAGAAGTTCATTGTATGTTCGCTAATGAATTTATGTGTATAAGATCTCTACTTGAAATTGATTTAGCATATGTAGAGGTGAGCAAAGGTGACTATGATAATTTGAGGATATCCTAGGGGAGATAGGGAGTGGACCTATGTATTTTTAAGTGGTCATGTGTTTTTATTATGCTCAAAGAAGTGTTAAAGAGTTGAATCGATCTCCATATGACCTAAAAGTGGCTTATGCCTATTTGGAAGTGTGTTGTGCTTAAGTGTGACCAATGTGAGATGCCTTAAGGTTAAAGGCATGTATTATTGATGACAAAGATTAATGTGGACTTGATAATTCATGATAGCTCTATATTTAGTGAAATCAAATATTATGATTTCTAGACTTGGGTGGAATATTTGTGAGAGTTGAAGAGAAAAGGAAAGGAGAGGAGAGTGAGAGTGCCCAGCTATTGGGTTAATGAGAAGAGGAGATTAAGGACTATGTGTATGATATAGAGGTCATGTTTCTAATGATAGTAAAGTTTTCTTGTAGTTTAAATTGTGTGAAGACATTTGAGTGTGCATATGAGGACTATTTGAGTGAAGGAGAGAGATTATGGCATGCCTATGTGAGAGGCTTATTTGAGAAAGAGAAAATTTGTGTAGGGGTTAGATAGTCAAAGGTACATCATCAAGTGTTAAAGACATCAATTCTAAGGTGGAAGGGTTCTTCTCAATGATGGTCTAAAGGACTTGATCTTCCTTAGGGTTAGTTCATTGTAAAATAGGGTTTCACTAAAGACCTTTGGTCAAAAGAACTTAATCAAGGTTGTAGGTTAGAAGGACTTGACCGAAGGTTCTTAATTAGAAGGACTTGATAAATTTCTTATTTGTGATCATATTATAGGATAGTATTCCATGTGTTTTTAGGATTGAGAGTGGGTTTTGTTCCCCAAGAGGGTTTCCCATGTAGATCTTGTGTTGTGTATGTGATCTTACTTTATGTTCATTATTCACTGTTATGAATGATCAGTATGCTTCATTAATGATTATATTGAATGCATAAGTATTTACAAGGGTTTGGAAATTGAATTGGATTATTTTCCACCACTGATTCACCCCCCCCTCAGTGGATTGTACCTTTAATAATTCATTTTATATCAGGTCCTTTGGTAAAGGCTTGATAGCTTGAAGGTGATCCAAGGTATAATGGCTAGTTAGAATATGCAAAGTGGTTTCTCTACTAAGCAAGAATTGATGTTCAATGGATCCAATTATGCTTTTTAGAGTGTTAGGATGAGGACATAGATTATATCCCTAGGGTTTTATGTATGCCAATCTATTTTGGATGGATATGTTACTCTTGTTATTCCTCCATCTAGTATTATAGATAAGAAGCTATTTGAGAACAATTTTATGCAATGAATGACATCGCTTGTGGTCTTACCAAGATTAAGTTTATCAAAGTAATCCATTGCACATATACCAATGAAATATGGGATAAATTGAAGACTCTTTTTGAATGAGATTCAAAGGTCAATCTTGCTAAGTTGTGGACCTATGTATTTTTAATTGGTCATGTGTTTTTATTATGCTCAGAGAAGTGTTAAAGAGTTGAATGGGTCTCCATAAGACCTAAAAGTGGCTTAGGCCTATTTGGAAGTGTTTTGTGCTTAAGTGTGACCCATGTGAGATGCCTTAAGGTTAAAGGCATGTATTATGGTTGACAAAGATTAATGTGGACTTGATAATTCATGATAGCTCTATATATAGTGAAATCAAAGATTATGATTTCTAGACTTGGGTAGAAGATTTGTGAGAGTTGAAGAGAAAAGGAAAGGAGAGGACAGTAAGAGTGCCTAACTATTGGGTTGATGAGAAGAAGAGATTAAGGACTTTGTGTATGATATAGAGGTCATGTTTCTAATGATAATAAAGTTTTCATGTAGTTTAAATTTGTGCGAATAGATTTGAGTGTGCATATGAGGACTATTTAAATGAAGGGGAGAGATTATGGCATGCCTATGTGAGAGGCTTATTTGAGAAAGAGAGATTTTGTATAAGGGTCAGATAATCAAAGATACATCATCAAGTGTTAAAGACATTAATTCTAAGGTGGAAGTGTTCTTCTCAAGGATGGTCTAAAGGACTTGATCTTCCATACGGTTAGTTGTTCTTTGTAAAATAGGGTTTCACTAAAGACCTTTGGTTAGAAGGACTTAATCAAAGGTTCTTGATTAGAAGGACTTGATCAATTTCTTGTTTGTGATCATATTATAGGATAATATTCCATGTGTTTTTAGGATTGAGAGTGGGTTTTATTCCCCAAGAGGGTTTCCCATGTGGATCTTGTGTTGTGTATGTCATCTTACTTTATGTTCATTGTTCACTCTTATGAATGATCTATATGATTCATTAATGATAGTATTGAATGCTTAAGCATTTACAAGGGTTTGGAAATTGAATTGGATTGTTTTCCACCATTGATTCACCCTCCCTCAGTGGATTTTAGTTTTAATAATTGGTATTAGATCAGGTCCTTTGGTAAAGGCTTGATAGCTTGAAGGTGATCCAAGGACAATGGCTAGTTAGAATATGCAAGGTGGTTTCTCTACTAAGTAAGCATTGATGTTCAATGGATCCACTTATGCTTTTTAGAGTATTAGGATGAGGACATAGATTATATCCATAGGGTTTGATGTATGCTAATCTATTTTGGATGGCTATGTTGTTCTTGTTATTCCTCCATCTAGTATAACAGATAAAAATCTAGTTGAGAACAATTCTATGCAATGAATGCCATTAGTTCTGGTCTTACCAAGACTGAGTTCATCAAAGTAATCTATTGCACATCTACCAATGAAATATGGGATAAATTAAAGACTATTTTTGAAGGAGATTTAAACGTCAATCTTACTAAGTTGTGGACCTATGTATTTTTAAGTGGTCATGTGTTTTTATTATGCTCAAAGAAGTGTTAAAGAGTTGAATGGGTCTCCATATGACCTAAAAGTGGCTTAGGCCTATTTGGAAGTATGTTGTGCTTAAGTGTGACCCATGTGAGATGCCTTAAGGTTAAAGGCATGTATTATGGCTAACAAATATTAATGTGGACTTGATAATTCATGATAGCTCTATATATAGTGAAATCAAATATTATCATTTCTATACTTGGGTGGAAGATTTGTGAGAGTTGAAGAGAAAAGGAAACAAGAGGAGAGTGAGAGTGCCCAGCTATTGTGTTGATGAGAAGAGGAGATTAAGGACTATGTGTATGATATAGAAGTCATGTTTCTAATGATAGTAATTTTTTCTTGTAGTTTAAAATTGTACGAATAGATTTGAATGTGCATATGAGGACTATTTGAGTGAAGGAGAGAGATTATGGCATGCCTATGTGAGAGGCTTATTTAAGAAAGAGAAAGTTTGTGTAGGGGTTAGATAGTCAAAGGTACATCATCAACTGTTAAAGACATCAATTCTAAGGTGGAAGGGTTCTTCTCAAGGATGGTATAAAGGACTTGATCTTCCTTAAGGTTAGTTTTTATTTGTAAAATAGAGTTTCACTAAAGAACCTTGATCAGAAGGACTTAATCAAGGTTGTAGGTCAAAAGGACTTGACTGAAGGTTCTTGATTAGAAGGACTTGATCAATTTCTTGTTTGTGCTCATATTATAGGATAGTATTCCATGTGTTTTTAGGATTGAGAGTGGGTTTTATTCCCCAAGAGGGTTTCCCACATAGATCTTATGTTGTGTATGTGATATTACTTTATGTTCATTGTTCTCTATTATGAATGATCTATATGTTTCATTAATGATTATATTGTATCCTTAAGTATTTACAAGGGTTTAAAAATTGAATTGGATTGTTTTCCACCATTGATTCACGCCCCCCCTCAATGGATTGTACCTTTAATAATTGGTATCAGATTAGGTCCTTTGGTAAAGGCTTGACAGCTTGAAGGTGATTCAAGGTACAATGGCTAGTTAGAATATGCAAGGTGGTTTCTCTACTAAGCAAGCATTGATGTTCAATGGATCTAATTATGCTTTTTAGAGTGTTAGGATGAGGACATAGATTATATCCATAGGGTTTGATGTATGCCAATCTAGTTTGGATGGTTATGTTGCTCTTGTTATTCCTCCATCTAGTATTGCAGATAAGAAGCTATTTGATAACAATTCTATGTAATAAATGCCATCACTTGTGGTCTTACCAAGACTGAGTTTATCAAAGTAATCCATTGCACATCTACCAATGAAATATGGGATAAATTGAAGACTATTTTTGAAGGAGATTCAAAGGTCAATCTTGCTAAGTTATGGACCTATGTATTTTTAAGTGGTCATGTGTTTTATTATTCTCAAAGAAGTGTTAAAGAGTTGAATGGGTCTCCATATGACCTAAAAGCGGATTAGTCCTATTTGGAAGTGTGTTGTGCTAAGTGTGACCCATGTGAGATTCCTTAAGGTTAAAGTCATGTATTATGGCTAAAAAAGATTAATGTGGACTTCATAATTCATGATAGCTCTATATATAGTGAAATCAAATATTATGATTTCTAGACTTGGGTGGAAGATTTGTGAGAATTAAAGAGAAAAGGAAGTGAGAGGAGAGTGAGAGTGCCCAGTTATTGGGTTGATGAGAAGAGGAGATTAAGGACTCTATGTATCATATAGAGGTCATGTTTCTAATGATAGTAAACTTTTCTTGTAGTTTAAAGTTGTGTGAAGAGATTTGAGTGTACTTATGAGGACTATTTGAGTGAAGGAGAGATATTATGACATGCCTATGTGAGAGGCTTATTTGAGAAAGAGAAAGTTTGTGTAGGGGTTAGATAATCAAAGGTACATCATCAAGTGTTAAAGACATCAAATCTAACATGGAAGTGTTCTTCTCAGTGATGGTCTAATGGACTTGATCTTCCTTAGTGTTAGATGTTTTTGTAAAATAGGGTTTCACTAAAGACCTTTGGTCAGAAGGACTTAATCAAGGTTGTAGGTCAGAATGACTTGACCGAAGGTTCTCTATTAGAAGGACTTGATCAATTTCTTATTTGTGATCATATTATAGGATAGTATTCCATGTGTTTTTAGGATTGAGAGTGGGTTTTATTCCCAAAGAGGGTTTACCACATAGATCTTGTGTTGTGTATGTGATCTTACTTTATGTTTGTTGTTCACTATTATGAATGATCTATATGCTTTATTGATGATTGTATTGAATGCTTAAGTATTTATAAGGGTTTAGAAATTGAATTGGATTTTTTTCCACCACTAATTCACCCCCCCTTAGTGGATTGTACCTTTAATAATTGGTATCAGATTAGGTCCTTTGGTAAAGGCTTGACATCTTAAAGGTGATCCAAGGTACAATGGCTAGTTAAATATGTAAGGTGGTTTCTCTACTAAGAAAGCATTGATGTTCAATGGATCCAATTATGCTTTTTAGAGTATTATGATGAGGACATAAATTATATCCATAGGGTTTAATGTATGAAAATTTATTTTAGATGGTTATGTTGCTCTTTTTATTCCTCCATCTAGTATTGTAGATAAGAAACTATTTGAGAACAATTCTATGCAATGAATGCAATCAATAGTGGCCTTACCAAGACTGAGTTTATCAAAGTAATCCATTGCACATCTACCAATGAAATATGGGATAAATTGAAGACTATTTTTGATGGAGATTCAAAGGTCAATCTTTTTAAGTTGTGGACCTATGTATTTTTAAGTGGTCATGTGTTTTTATTATGCTCAAAGAAGTGTTAAAGAGTTGAACGGGTCTCCATATGACCTAAAAGTGGCTTAGGCCTATTTGTAAGTGTGTTGTGCTTAAGTGTGACCAATGTGAGATGCCTTAAGGTTAAAGTCATGTATTTTGGTTGACAAAGATTAATGTGGACTTGATAATTCATGATAGCTCTATATATAGTGAAATCAAAGATTATGATTTCTAGACTTGGGTGGAATATTTTTGAGAGTTGAAGAGAAAATGAAAGGAGAGGAGAGTGAGAGTGCCTAGCTATTGGATTGATGAGAAGAGGAGATTAAAGACTATGTGTATGATATAGAGGTCATGTTTCTAATGATAGTAAAGTTTTTGTGTAGTTTAAATTTGTGCAAAGAGATTTGAGAGTGCATATGAGGACTATTTGAGTGAAGGAGAGAGATTATGGCATGCCTATATGAGAGGCTTATTTGACAAAGAGAGAGTTTGTGCAGGGGTCAGATAATCAAAGGTACATCATCAAGTGTTAAAGACATCAATTCTAAGGTGGAAGTGTTCTTCTTAAGGATGGTCTAAAGGACTTGATCTTCCTTAGGGTTAGTTATTCTTTGTAAAATAGGATTTCACTAAAGACCTTTTGTCAGAAGGACTTAATCAAGGTTTTAGGTCAGGACTTGATCGAAGGTTCTTGATTAGAAGGACTTGATCAATTTCTTGTTTGTGATCATATTATAGGATAGTATTCCATGTGTTTTTAGGATTGAGAGTGGGTTTTATTCCCTAAGAGGGTTTCCCACATAGATCTTGTGTTGTGTATGTGATCTTACTTTATTTTCATTGTTCACTATTATAAATGATCTATATGCTTCATTAATGATTGTATTGAATGCTTAAGTATTTACAAGGGTCTAGAAATTGGATTGGTTTGTTTTTCACCACTAATTTACCCCCTCCTCAGTGGATTATACCTTTAATAATTTGTATTAGATCAGGTCCTTTGGTAAACACTTGACATCTTAAAGGTGATCCAAGGTACAATGGCTAGTTATAATATGCAAGGTGGTTTCTATACTAAGCAAGCAGTGGTGTTCAATGGATCCTATTATGATTTTTAGATTATTAGGATGAGGAAATAGATTATATCCATAGGGTTTGATGTATGCCAATCTATTTTAGGTGGTTATGTTGCTCTTGTTATTCCTCCATCTAGTATTATAGATAAGAAGTTATTTGAGAATAATTCTATGCAATGAATGCCATCACTTGTGGTCTTACCAAGATTGAGTTTATCAAAGTAATCCATTGCACATCTACCAATGAAATATGGGATAAATTGAAGATTATTTTTGATGGAGATTCAAAGGTCAATCTTGATAAGTTGTGGACCTATGTATTTTTAAGTGGTCATGTGCTTTTATTATGCTCAGTGAAGTGTTAAAGAGTTGAATGGGTCTCCATATGACCTAAAAGTGGTTTAGGCCTATTTGGAAGTGTGGTACACTTCAATGCATGTATTCTGGTTGAAAAAGATTAATGTGGACTTGATAATTCATGATAGCTCTATATATAATGAAATCAAAGATTATGATTTCTAGACTTGGGTAGAAGATTTGTGAGAGTTGAAGAGAAAAGGAAAGGAGAAGAGAGTGAGAGTGCCCAGCTATTGGGTTGATGAGAAGAGGAGATTGAGGTTTTCTTTTATTTTAAAGTTGTGTGAAGACATTTAAGTGTTCATATGACTATTTAAGTGAAGGAGAGAGATTATGGCATTCTTATGTGAGAGGCTTATTTGAGAAAGAGAGAGTTTGTGTAGGGGTTAGATAATCAAAGGTACATCATCAAGTGTTAAATACATTAATTCTAAGGTGGAATTGTTCTTATCAAGGATGGTCTGAAGGACTTGATCTTCCTCAGGGTTAGTTATTCTTTGTAAAATAGGGTTTCACTAAAGATCTTTGGTCAGAAGGACTTAATCAAGGTTGTAAGTTAGAAGGACTTGACCGAAGGTTCTTGATTAGAAGGACTTGATTAATTTTTTATCTATGATCATATTATAGGATAGTATTCCATGTGTTTTTAGGATTGATAGTGGGTTTTATTCCCCAAGAGGGTTTCCCATGTAGATCTTGTGTTATGTATGTGATCTTACTTTATGTTCATTGTTCACTGTTATGAATGATATGTATGATTCATTAATGATTTTATTGAATGCTTAAGTATTTACAAGGGTTTGGAAATTGAATTGGATTATTTTCCACCACTGATTCACCCCCCCCTTAGTAGATTATACCTTTAATAATTGGTATCAAATCAGGTCCTTTGGTAAAGGCTTGACAACTTGAAGGTGATCTAAGGTACAATGGCTAGTTAGAATAAGCAAGGTGGTTTCTCTACTAAGCAAGCATTGATGTTCAATGGATCTAATTATACTTTTTAGATTGTTAGGAGAGGAAATAAATTATATCCCTAGCATTTTATTTGTGCCAATATATTTTGGATGGTTATGTTTCTCTTGTTATTCCTCCATCTAGTATTATAAATAAGAAGCTATTTGAGAACAATTCTATGCAATGAATGCCATCACTTGTGGTCTTACCAAGACTGAGTTTATCAAAGTAATCTATTGCACATCCACCAATGAAATATGGGATAAATTGAAGACATTCAAAGGTTAATATTGATAATTTTTAGACTAACAGAAGGCAATTTGAAAGTCTCATGATGAAAAAATATGATACTATGGCATCCTTTCTATAGAGAGTTGATGAGATTATGAACATCATCAAAGGTCTTAGAGAGAACCTTGAAGAAGATACTATTGTTCAAAATTTATTGAGATCTCTATCCCCCAAGTTTAATCAAAAAGTTTCTACTATAGAAGAGAGTTATGACCTTACTTAGTTGAAGATGGATTAATTGCATGGAACCCTTATTACCTGTGAGATGAGGAAGAATGATTATATACCACCAAAAATGGAAATAGATTTCAAGATTGAAATGAAGACAAAGAATAAGTTCTAAGGTAATAATTTCAAGGAGGACTACATTCCTAATATAGATGAAGATGAACTAATTTCTTTGATTTCAATAAAATTGAGAATAGGTTCAGGCAAGTATAAAGGTAATCTACCCCTCAAATGCTTCAATTGTGGTGAGATAGGGCATTTTTCTAATAAGTGCCCTCATAATTTTGAGAAGGATGATGATGAAGATAATGATCGAGGTCATGATGATGGAAAGAGATATTTTAGGTTTAATAAAAGAAAGAAGGGATTTAGACAGTTTGATAATAAGAAGTACTTAAAAGATAAAAAGAGTCTCTACACCAAAGAAGATTGCAGCTCATTAGATGAGAGTGAAGATAGTGACTCAAAATATGATCATAAAGATGATGATCCTACCAAAGATGAAGCTATGTTCATGGTTGAGGAAGGAATTTGCTCACATTAGAAGGTGTCTACTTAGAGTGATTTAGATGATGATGAAGATGAGGTAGACTATGAAAATGCATTAACAAATGCTCATGAATAATTCAAGACTAAAAAGAAGATCAATTAGAAGATGAAATCTAAACTCAAGAAATTTGAGGAACAATTTAGTGTGTTTGAATCAATAATGGATGAAGATTCCAATGAATATGGATATATAGTTAAGCATTACAGTTGTCAATTAGAAACCCTATCTACAATCCTAAAATCTAAATAAGATAAATGTTCAAGGTATGTTTTTTAAAAATGAGTCTTTGAAATCTAAGTTAGAAAAGACATCTATTAAATTGAAGACATTAGTGAGATTTAAAAAGAGCTCATTTGATCTAAACAATATTCTAAGTGGTCAAAAGCATGAAAGTGATATGACTGGTCTTGGATACAAAGAAAAACTAGAGACTAATACTCAAGACAAGATGAAGATTAATGTGAACAAGGATAATCAACCTTTGAAGACAAATCATCAAACAAGGAATGAAGGTGATAGAATAATGAATACAAAATAGTTCAAACAACTAAATTCCATGAGGTATACAAATTTCAATGGTTATAGCTATACTTGTAATCAGTTTGGGTATAGAGTTGGAGAATTTAGAAGCCCTGTTAGAAATGAATTTGCTTGGAACTATGATGGGGGTCATGAGTCAAAAGGTGTAAGCAAGTTTGAGTGCCTCAAATATCATGATGTGGGACACTTTGAAAAACATTATCCATTTAAGGTAAGACAAGTTAAGTTTCCTCCAATAGATATTGAGTTCTATTGTTGTTATGAACTAGGACACATTAAAAGATTTGTCCAAATTTGGAAAGGTAAAAAGAGCTTCTTGTATGTTTTAATTGTGAACAAAGAGGTCACATTACTAAGTTCATCAATAAAAGGCCTACAAGTCATTAAAGGTTCAATCAAGATCCAAGAATTCAAGGAAGAAGGTAAGTTAACTCATGGAAACCAAAGGTGATAAGTATAAATCATGATGAGTGTATGGGTCCAAGTAATCTATTTGTTATGGTGGAGAATGCTTCAGAAGTTGGAGAGTCCCAATAGGTCTCATTGTCTACTCATGTTGAGAATAAAGAGACTAAGCTCAAGGAGAAGACCAAGGTACTAGTTGATGCTAGTTTTGAGGTAAGTATCAATCCAAATGAACGTCTTGTTGTTATTGAACAACCTTCATGCAAAGAACATCAATTATCTGTACTTAGTGATGAGGTTCCAAGATACAACAAAGATTATTTAGATGAAGAGGTATGTCATGAGTCTATTTTATCTCCATGTACTGATAATACAATCATAGAAGAAAAGGAGAATGTTATAGTAGTTAAGGAAGTTATTTCTCTAAATCCAAAGAATAAGAACTAAAAGTATCAATTGATCATAGAGGAGATGTAATATGAGGAGTTATTTTTATTTTAGAGAATTGAGGTATAAAGTGTGTCTTTATCTATGCTTCTTAAGAGACTCTTTTTGGTGGAGAATCATGTGTGTATGCTCAATATTATAGTGCCAATCAAATAAGGTCTTTGGTTAAGAGAGAGCAACAAGTTCATGAGCCTATTTTAGAGGTTTGTCAAGGAGTTGTAGTATAGAATCAGAATGGGTGGTTCCAGGTGGATTAATGAGATTAATGCAAATTCAAAAGAGTTTTTGGTGCTTGTAAAGGTATGTGCATTTATTTTTGGTGTGATCTAGGTATTTTTTAGGTTTGAAGGTATGTATGTGCCAATTAAAGATTTTTGAGTGCTCTCAATTTTCTTAGTTTTTGGCTTAAGGGTAAGCAGACCTAAAATGGGTTATAGTTTGTATGGGTTCCCAAAGGTATGAAAGCTCAAATATTGGTCCAAAAATTTTTGATGGGTGTTTCTAGGTATGAAAGTAGTTTTATAGGTGTGCATTGACTAGAAGGAGGTTTGTTAACCATACTTATTTTGAGGTTCTAAGGTTTAAGGCTATGCTAAAAAAGTGGTTTTACTTATAAATTGAGGTCTAAGGATTTTTAATATGTTTAATGGGACAAATGGGTGGTCAAATAAAGCTTCATAGAGAATTTAAGGTTTGTGGTTCTCATATTCTGCAAGTTTTTATCAATATGGAAGGTTAATTAGCTAGTAGGTTTGTGAAGGAAGTATGTTGTATATGATGTACCTGGTAATGAAAATTAGTTTTATTTATGGGAAATATGAGAGTGTTATAGATATGAAGTTTAATTTCTATAATGTGTGTCTACTAAAAGTTGTGGGCTTTGCAAGATTCAGGTAGGGTTACAAGAGGACTAGACAGGCCTAGTAAGAAGAGTGATTTTGTTTAATTTATCTAAAAGATCAAAGCATGAATGTTTCAAGGTGAGTTCTCAAGTTGGTTTAGAATATGTTTCTTGATTGATGAGTGGTATGATGCTCTCTTGGTGGTCATGGAAGTGTCTTGAGAGAGGAGGCTTGTAAGCATGTATGGTGGTTCTTCATGGTGTGTGGAGATCTAAAGATGCTCAAATGGTGAAATGAATCAAAAATATTAGGGAAATTCCCTATAAGATGTTTTTTGGTGATTTCCATTAGATTTTAGTATTTTGTGTGTTCTATCTTCATTAAGATATTTTGCTTGTAAAGAAGAGTGTTGGCATGGAGTAAGAGGAAGTTTGTCAAGGCAAGATAAGGTAGGCTCAAAGTAAGGGGGAGTTTATATCATCTTTATAAGATGGTCCTTTCTTATTTATGGTATTTTTAGGTCCTTAGGATTATTTATTTCCCACTTTTTCATTGTGTCAAAGGGGGAGAAAGTTCCTATTGTCAAAGTGCTTGAAGAGAGAGAAGGTGAGCTGTATATTGCTATGTATGTTGTTTGTTGACATCAATGACAAAGGGGGAGATTGTTGGAGAGTTTTCAATGATGTCATTTAATCGTATTGGTTATTGGATGAAGTTATTTGATATCCTAATTAATAATGACAAAGTGTGCAATGTGCTTGTTCTAGTGTTTTTAATGTTAGCTCATTTGATCTTTAGGTTTGGCATGATTAAAGATGTTCAAGGATGAGTATGGTGATTTTAACATGTGTAATAGGTCCCTAATATGTTATCTATGCTTTGATATCTATTTTTCATAAGTGGAATTCATCTTTTTGTCCATAGTTTTCATCTAGATAGTTTGGTCCAATGGTAGAAAATTTGAGTAGGAAGTTTAATGACATCACCATTTCTACATGGGAGTAAGTCAAGGGGAGTTGGTCATATGGTTGTGATCACATTAGTCCCTAGTTAATATTTACTATATCTCAAGTCATTAATTTAAGTGAGATCAAATATATGATGGTGTAAAGTTGTCTTCTCATTCAGAATTCATTATTTTCCCATACTTAGCCAAATTTACATGTGGCTAGAAAGAGTTGAGTAAGCATGTTGATGAGGTCAACTTAGCACATGTGGAGGTGTCAGGACAAAATTATCATATGGGTTTTTTAATTTGTTTGCCTAGTTTATTTTCAAAAAAAATTATATCATGTAATGTAACATGTCAAAACATATGCATATGCAAAGTTGGGCTCCTAGGTAGTTTGACTGTGTTTTCCCATACTTAGCCAATTTTTCAATATAGCAAGAAGAGCTAAGTGAGAATTTTTATGGTGTTACATATTTCACATGTGAAGGGGTCAATATAAACTTATCATATGGGTTTTTTCAATTTTTATTATATTTAATTTGCACTAAATTTGAGATCATGCGTTGAATCATGACAAAAGTTACGTAGGAGCAAAGTTGGTCTCCTAGACAAATTTTGACATAGATGGCTTTGTAACAAAATTTTTTGAGAAGGAATTTTAATGGAATTATATCTCACATATGTGAGGGTTATAGAATCTATTTTTATATGGTTAGATTCTCCTATATGAGGAAATCATCTAGTTCAAATTTGATATCATGTGTCAAAGTGTAGAAGAAGTTATTAAGGTTCAAAAATGGCTACTCAAGCATATTGAAAGGGTCCCTATAGTCATTTTTTCACAAGTTAAATCTCAAGCAAGATAGATGGTGTGAATTTATATAATAAACTAGGAATTAGTGAGATGAAGATAGGTGCATAATGCTTGATGAATGAGTAAAGGTACATGATAAGGATCCAGTGGTGAGCGGGTGATTATACAATTTGATGGAACTATGAGCATTGATTTCTAAAGACCTGGTTGATCCATAGAGATCAATAGAGTCAATTGAGTCAACATTTAAATAATTCATGAAATTAGGTCAAAGTGATTATTATCTAATGTTTGGATTTGGTGTATTATGTGTTAAAGTTTAGATGAGATCAATGGTGCAAGATTGATCCAAACCTGAGATGACATGAGATGCAAGCAAAGTTTCTATGGTTTAACTGTGACTGTTGCTATTCAAATATTTGAATTTAACACAGGGAAAAACCAAATATCTATATTTTTATCCATATATTTTGATATAAGTCAAAAAAAATTGTTATAAAAATCAAAGATGAAGAGGACTCCAGGTCACATGTAATGAAACTAATTTGAAGATCTAGAAGTGTGTATAGCTAAAGATATTAATGTTGAAAAGTTGACTGTGTGTTTTTGATTATTCTGTAAATGACCTGAGAAGGATATTTGATCTCATTTTGGTGTTATTTCAATGTCTCATGATGACTTTGATATTTGGAAGTGTTTTAGACTCCACAAGGATACTCTATTAAAATTTTAGAGGTGTGATCAATATATATTGAGTATGAATAATGCTTAAGAATTTGACTTTATGTTTGGTTAATGGTGTTCCTATGTATAAGGTCTCTATTTGATATTGATTGAGCATATGTAAGGGTGAGAAAATGTGACTATGATCTTTTGACAATGTCTTAGAGGACATAAGGAATGGACCTATGTATTTTTAAGTGGTCATGTGTTCTTATTATGCTTGGATAAATGTCAAAGAGCTAAATGGGTCTCCATAGGACCTAAAAGTGACTTAGGCCTATTTGAAAGTGTGTTGTGCTTTAGTGTGACCCATGTGAAATGATTTAAGGGTGAAGGCATATATTGTGGCCAATAAAGATTAATGTGGACTTGATAATTCATGATAGCTCTATATATAATTAAAGTAAAGATGATGATTTCTAGACTTGGGTGGAAGATTTGTGAGAGTTAGAGAATGAAGGAAAGGAGAGGAGAGTGAGATTGCCTAGATATTGGGTTGATGATTAGAGGAGATTAAGGACTGTGTGTATGATCTAGAGGTCATGTTTCTAATGATAGTATAGTGTTCTTGTAGTTTGAATTTGTGTAAAAAGATTTGAGTGTGTCTATGAGGATTGTTTGAGTGAAGGAGAGAGATTATGGCATACCTATGTTAGAGGCTTATTTGAGAAAGAGAGAGTTTATGCAAGGCTCAGATAATCATAGGTCTATCATTAGGTGTTAAATACATTAGTTCTAAGGTGGAAGTGTTCTTCTTAAGGAGGGTCTAAAGGAATTGATCTTCCTTAAGGGTAGTTGTTCCTTATGAAATAGGGTTTCACTAAAGACCTCTAGTCAAAAGGACTTGATCAAGGTTGTAGGTCAGAAGGACTTGACCAAAGGTTCTTGTACATAAGGACTTGATTAGTTTTTTGTTTGTGATCATCTTATAGGACAATAGTCCATGTGTTTTCAAGCTTGAGAGTTGGTTTTATTCCCCATAAGGGTTTCCCACATATATCTTGTGTTGTGTATGTAATCTTACTTTATATTCATTTTTCACTGCTATGAATGATTTGTTTGTTTCATCAATGATTTTATTGAATGCTTAAGTATTTGCAAGGGTTTAAAAATTTAATTAGATTATTTTCCACCACTGATTCACCCCCCTTAATGGGTTATACCTCTAATAGATAAATTTAAGCAAATGGTTTCAAATTCCCAACATACTTCACCTATACTTGGTGCTCCTATGTTTAACCCTTATCAAGGTATGGCTTGGTTAGGGGGATCTTCTATCAATGTGCCAGATATCATACATGATCTACCTTGAAACCCTAAAAAGTATTTGCCTTTCTTTAGTCCTAATAGTTTTGTGACTATTGAAGATCATATTAAGAGATTCAAGGCTTCTTTAAGGCTTTTAAACGTTATTCATGAAGATGTTGCATGTATATTGTTTCCATTTACTTTTAGAGATGAAACATAGGAATGGTTTCTTAACCATCATAAGAACTACATTTCCAATTAGAATAATTTTAATGATTATTTTATTGATTAATTTGGTAAGATCATCAGTCCATGTGTCCTTTACCAACAATTCACCACTATAAAGAGAGATGAAAATGAGCCCATAAGAGTTTTTAATGCTAGATTCCAAAAGATGTTCAGTAGAACTAAAACTCCTTATAGACCTAATGTAGCTTTAGCTTTAGAGATATATAAAGAATTTGTAGATCCCATGACTTCTATGTTATTGAAGAGATATACAAATGTCATTGACATATTATCCTTAGCTTATGTTAAAGTTATGTCAATTAATGACTAGATGCAACCCTAGGGTTAGATGGCATATGTTATTCCAAATGTTAATCCAAATTTGCCTATATTGAATGTCATACCTAATGCAAATCAAAATAGGCTAGCTTTAAATTAAACCCCAGTCTTGAACCAATTACCTTTGAGTCATGCTCATCTGGTCAAAACCTAGGATTTTTGAATAACACTGCAAGTGGATCTCATCCACAAGATCAAATAACTTTGGTTCCTATAGTTGGTAATAATACTAAAGTCTATAACTCAAAAGTACCAAAAACTAAAAATGATTCCATCCTCAAAATGGTTCAGAAGTTGAGCACTGATTTCCTTTAGTTGAAAAAATAAGTAGGCAATATTGAGGAAAGCTCTAATAAGAACTAATCTTTTAAAATATTTAATATACCTTCTAATAGGTTTTATAATAACAAAAATGATTCATCTACTAACAAAAATGTGCTTGAATTGAACATGAATGATGTTACTTTAACTGACTATTGTAGAGTCCATAGTACTTCAAAGCATGGAGAATTAGATTATCCTAAATTTTATAATGCCTTTGAAGCATTTCAAGAATATTTATATACTTTTAAAGTTTTTCCCAATATAGATAATACTACAGTTACATCCAGTTCTTCAAAGTCATCTAAGTCTATTGATACAACTCTCATGGTAGAGACATTTGATTTTCCATTCTAAGAGGAGAATGAGCCTAATGATAGTCCTAAATAAATTCATGCTTTTCAAAAATATATAAATAATACTTATCCTTTGAGGAATAGAGAGAAAAATTAACCTTTGACTAGCTCAAATCCACCAGAAAAATACTCATCCTTATCCTACATCAGACAACAATCCAAAACCTCTAAAGGGAAGTACTTCTAAAAATAATGTTGATTCTTCTGGTTCCTTTACTAAAGGTGGATATAATATAGTTGAGGATATGAAAAAGATCAAATCTAACATTAATCTGCATGAGTTGACTCAAATTACTGAACAAAGAGACTTGTTGTTAGAATCTCTAAGCAAGAAACCTAGTAAATCACAAAAGGTTGCTAATGCAAATGTATAAATGTATAAGAATAAAGTAGATGTTCCACCTTTCTTGCTAATAATTAGAATTTTTGGTAAGAATTGGCATAATTATTTGTTAGATTTAGGTGCTTCTATTAATATCATGCCAATAGGTATTTGTGAATAACTTAGTTTAACTCCCATAAAGTCTGATAGAGTAGTTACTCGATTAAACAAATCAAGAGTTAAAGTGATTAGTGAATTGTTGAATATTTATATGTAGCTTACCTCAAATCCAAGGATCCAACAATTTATTGACATTCAAGTGGTGGAAATTCTTAATGATTATGGAATGATTATCATTAGAGATTGGACAAAAACCTTGAATGGCTATATGTCAATGGACTACTCACATATATGGATGCCTTGGAATGGAATTCCCTATCAAATCAAGATTGAGAGGGAACCCAAGATGAAACATATTAAAACTGAATACAATGCAGTAAATGAAAGGGTCAACATGGCCAATGCTTATTTAGGAGTTTACGCTCTTTACACTCCTAAGGTATATGACTCTAAAATTTCTCATGCTATGCCTAGACTATGGAAACTATATTTTGATGGTGTTAGATGTAAATCTGGATGAGTAAGAATTTTTCTAATCAATCCCATTGGGAGAAACTATAATGCTAATTATAGACTTCAGTTCCCTTACACTAATAACTTGGAAGAGTATGAAGCACTAATTTTAGGATTGAAATTTTCTATCAAGCATAAGGTCAAAGAACTCCTAGTTCATGGTGATTTTGAACTATTAGTTAATCAAGTTAGAGGCAAATACCAATGTAAATTGTCATATCTTAAGAAATACAAATTTAGAGTTTTGGACTTGCTTGAATACTTTGATGATTTTAACATTGTTTCCATTCCTAGAGAAGAGAACCAAGTTGCTAATGAGCTAGCCTCAACTAAAACCAATCTTATGACAAATCAAGATTCTCAAATCCTTAGCATTGAATTTATTCCATATCCCTTAGTCCCTGATAATGTCAACCATTTTCAAGTATTTAGTGATGATCAATAGATCATAGACTTCATGAATAACTCAAGAGTATTTGAGTATCACATCATTGATGAGGTCAATGAAAATATTATTGATGAAGACAAGATTGATGACAAGATGATTCAGTTGAAGGCCAACAAAATTCCTGAAGGCATGATCACCTTAGAAAGATTGTTTGATATAGAAAAACTAGTTAAGACTATCAAGATTCCCAAAGTGAATGGGAAAGATTACAAAATATTTGATCTTGGTTCTAAAGATCAACCTTATCTAGTAAACATTTTTATATCTTGTATAATCATATAATATAGAAGAGCTAAAGAGTTACTAACCAGATACATGGATTTTATAGTATGGTCCTATGAATACTAAAAGATCTTTGATCTTAGAGTCATTCCCCACACCATACCATTTAAGGAAGCTTGTAAACCCTTTAAATATAAAAAAATACCAATTAACCTTGTCTTAGAACCATTGATATACAAAGAATTCAAGAAGCTATTAGATGCAAAAATAGTCTTTCCCATTATACATTCTACCTAGGTGGCTAAACTAGTACTAGTCAGGAAGAAAAATGGTGAAATCAGATTATGCATAGACTTTAGAAATTCAAATAGATCATCTAAAAAGGATAATTATCCTATACCTTATCTTGACCAAGTCATTTGAATTCTTATTGGTTCTACTATGATTTATTTTATGTTAAGTCAATGTAAACTAGGGTGAGAAGAGGTAAATGGATGTCTATACGTCAATAGAATGATCTTGAAATGAAACCTACCAAGATGGTAAGATGTTAAGGATTAATCTAATAAATTTCTAATACTAATCCTAAGCTAAGGGTGATGCAAGAGGAGAAATAAATTTTTCAACCAAATGATTGGTACAATCTAATTATTCATTTGTTAATCAATGGTTATTGCCCTACAAGATTAAGTAGAGAGAAAATGAGAAATTTGAGGCTCAAGGTAGCCCATTTCTTGATCAAAAATAGAGTGATATATAGGAATAATTATGAAGGTTTATACTTGGGATGCGTTTGTAAAGAAGAAACATCTAAGATCTTGAGTACTTTTCATGAAAGTCTTGGAAGTAGACACCCTTCTAGAAGGACAACTCATAATATCCTAAGGGTAGGGTACTATTGGCCTAAAATATTAAAGGATTCTCATAAACATGTTAGAGAGTGTCATCAATGTCAGATATTTAACACCAAGAAACCAAAGGCAGCTATGCCATTAAATCCAGTTATGATTAATAAACCTTTTGCTCAATAGGGACTAGACTTTGTAGGAGTGATCAACCCCAATTCTTTAGATGGACACAAATATCTAATTAATGCTACTACCTAATGCACAAGATGGATAGAGGTAGTGGAAACTAAGCAATGTATAACTAAAGATGTGATTAAATTCTTGGAAGAGAACATTTTAAAAAGATTTGGGACACCAGTCTCATTAGTTTGTGATAATGGATCTACCTTTATATCCATTGAGATAACTGAATGGGCTTATGATGATAACATCATTCTCAATTTTTCATCAAATCATTACCCTCTACGTAATGGAGTCTCAGAGTCAAAAAATAAAAATTTGATTAGGGTTATTCAAAATTATATAGCTGACAAATCAAGAGCATGATGTAAGTTACTCAAATATGCTTTGTGGGCAAACAAGATTAGAGTAAAACAAGATCTCAAGGCATCTCCATTTCTATTAGTATATGGTCAAGAGCCTATATTCCCCATTACTCTCAAGCTCCCAACATATAATTTCATATAAGAGTACATGGAATAATATCAAGAGTATACAAATTCAAGGCTACTTGACATCATACAAATGGAAGATGCAATGGAAAAAGCATTCGCTAACTTCAGCAAACATCAAACCATAGTCAAGAGATGATCTGACAAACATTAAAATATTAAAGTGTTTATATAAGGATACCTAGTTCTTATTTGGTACAAATCATCAGAACCTAAATGAAAACATGGGAAATTCATACCCTTGTGTATTGGCCCATATCAAATTATTAAGAGATTGGGAGACAACACCTTCAAACTCAAAGACTTGCAAGGAGCAGAGTTCACATTGCCAAAAAATGGTAAATACCTCAAGCACTAATTCTCTTTTGTCTCACCACAAATCTTCATGGATTAATTTTTAAGACTGGTTAAAATTAGTTTAGTTAGGCTTAGATTAGTTTCTTTCCTATTCTTTCTTGTTCCTTGTTTGTACATAGTGCTTGTAAATATTTGTTTGCTTGTGGTTTTATTTATTTGTGTGTTTTATTTATATACTTTTCCTTGCTTTCAATAATTCTTTTTCAAGATATCCCTTATCTCAAGATTTATTTATTTTCTTGGAAGGACTTCTCAAATTAGGAATACAGTGATGGCTCTCAAACATTGGTTGACCATGGATCATAGAAATCTAAACTTGATGTTATAATTTTGAGAAATTGGTAAAGATTAATGAGTAGGTTAATTGTTCCCTAAAATCTTAAGCCTTGTTCTGATCTAAGTTTGATTCTAATGAGGATTTCATATATAGGATGAAATTTTGAATTATCAGGACAAAGTCATGTTTGCACTTAAAGAACATTATTACCTACGACAAAATTTTACAACCAAGGATGATTGTTTGAAGATCAAACATTTGACCAAATCCTAAAACTTGACTATTTCTAGTTCCTAACCTTTGCTAGAGAGAAATATATATCTAAAAAATACAAAAAAATATAAGAGCCTTATTTCAAAATCAAAGAGCTTTCTGAGCAAAGGTGATTTTGGTAATCTCCATCAGGGCTATGGATACTTGGCTAGTAGTGAAGCAAGGCTTTCAGTAGGACCAAAGGTATATTTGTTGAGGTTCTAGATACCTAGATAGAAGTAGATTAATTCTCAATCCTTCATTGTTTTAGATTAAGGTAAAAATAGGTTTTGAAGGGACCCCAAAACCCTAAAACAAAGGACGAAGGATATAACAATAATGTCCACATGTGAAACCTATCACCTACTGATAAGTAGTATCAAAAATAGGTTTTACAGGGACCTGAAACCACAATACAATATCATCAAAAGACATACCCCAGGTTTTACAGAGACCTGGAAACTCCAGTGTGAAAAGAAAACAAAGAACCAGAAAATGGAACCAGTTATAACATCCAACTAAAGGGACCAG
This sequence comes from Torreya grandis, assembly GCA_037957365.1. Classification (NCBI taxonomy): domain Eukaryota; kingdom Viridiplantae; phylum Streptophyta; class Pinopsida; order Cupressales; family Taxaceae; genus Torreya; species Torreya grandis. Next base: position 809,017 of record JARHVA010000374.1, on the reverse strand, counting down.
GACTGTAAGAACACAAAGATCCTATTCTTCTAATTCCAAAATCATCTTCACCACTTCCTTTCCAATCATAGTAGTGTCTTGTATAGATATAGCCACTGACATAGCAACCTCTTGCATTGCTTTCTTCCTTAAGCTCTGTCTGGTTCTCTTGTTAGGCTCCTCCAAGGATTTAATTTTCTCATTTTCTCATTTTCCAATGTTCACAACGGCTGCATATATGCTAGAAGTTACCTCCTCCATCTTCATTCTGATTTCCTTAATGATCCCCCTTAGATTGTTCTCATAATCTTTAAGTTTGATAGGTATATCCCTCATCTGCATTTCCAGATTATTGATTTTATTCCGATCTGCTTCCTGATTACGTTCTAATATTTCCATTTTCTTCTTGAGGTCCATTATCTCCTTATACATCCACTAGTCAACTTGAAGGATAGAGTCTGCTTTACATTTGGCCAAATTCATGAAGGGATGCCTCCTGTCATTCTGCCCTACATCACTAAATCTTCTGCATTCTCTTTTGGATTGTCTTCATCCTTTTTCATATAATCCTCCCTTTCCATTCTTTTATGTTCCTTAGTTTCAATAGGGCTTTCATTGTGGATAAGATCATCCTTTACTTGTTCTCTAGTTTCCATTGCATGATAGGCATCCTGAACTAGATGTTCCTTCTCTGTTTTTGAAGCAGGATCCTCAAATAAAACATCCATATCTTTTTTAGTTTCCTCTAGCACTTGCTGATTTTCCTCAAGATCATAGTTATTCTTTTCAATTTTTTCCTCTATAGTGTCCCCTTCTTTCTCATTCTTACTTTTATCTTCTCCTTCTTTGTTAGAGCTGTAATCCCCACTTTTTGTTCCTTCCTCTTCCTCCATACTCTCCTCCTCAGAACTTTCAGTGCTTTCCCACTCTGTTTCCTCATCAACAATCTATTTTTTGAAGCTGGAGGATTTGGGTTTAACTTTTTCTTTCCCTTTTACTATTTCATTCTTCTTACTCTGTGAGTCCTTATTTTTGTCTGAATAAGGATTCAGGACAATGGCCTTGTTTTTGCAGAAACCTTCTATTATTAGGATTAATCTCTCATGCAATATAGGATGAGACTCCTTTTTTCTATGAGCGAACAAACTTTGGAGCAGCGAGAAGCGCAAATAGAAAGGAAAGGAGATTCTAACTTTGTGCCTAAAATGATTAAGAAAGACAAAATGAAATTTATGGACTCTTTTGATTCTTCCATCAAGTATGAAATACTCATGGATGCAACATAAGATGTCTCTCTAGATTCCTTTAATCTACTCCAGGTCAAAGAAATCCCCACTCTTTTCCAACTGCTGCTCCTCAGCATCCGTCTTTGGGAATTTGCTAAATGCCTCATTAGATATGTTGGTCTACTTAGAGAATTTTATACCCTCCATTGGAAGCCCTGTGACCTCCGCTATGAATTCCTCAGTGAGCTTCACTGTGATGCCATGGAGGGTTACCCTGTTGTCGACCCAATTTTTGAAAAAAGCCATTGTTATATGGGGTTTTGAACCATGTAGCCATTCCAAGTAGCTCACAACCTTTCCTCTCTAAAGGATCTTCCAAGCATCTTATTTTTCATTCCAATCTTCACAACTTTTAGGTTCCTGCTTCCTTGGTTCACCTTTCATTTTTCAAGCCGTACAGTTATTTAGTAACACCCAAACACTGATTACTGAGCAATGAGACCAACTAATATCAACTTGTAATGAAACTCACCTATTTTTTGGCACATATAAAACCCACTTCATGTTCTCTAGAATATTTTTGTTTAATGAATGTAATCCTTCCTCTGTGAGGCCACTCTGCCAAATCATTAATTTTCTATTCCAAGCAGATCTTTCCCTCCTTTGAATGAATTGCATCATAATTAATGAGCGCTCTAAGATCCACATTGTTATTTAATGTATCCTTCATTGTTATAAAATCATGATTATTAATGAATATCTAAATGTTCTTCAAGTCAATGTTAATGATCAAAGTCATGAAATCTGGAATTTTTTATCTAAATCCTTTGGTAACTAGTAAGTGGAATCAAAGAACACACATAACATGATAGATTTTTTATGTTTAATCCTAATTTTGCATGTATAAGACTTATTTTAATAATGAATTGATCTTAATAATGTTACTTGATCAAGTGGAATAAGTAGCTCGATTATTAGTTTGAACCAAGAGTATCTAAATTCTAACATATTGTTATGTTCCCCATAGAAGTCTCCCTTTATTGAGGTCAGCATACCCCCATTTTTGAAAAATGGGGACCCTTGTTTCAAATTCTTAAAATTTGTGTTATAAATTGAAATTTTCACTTGATCAGAGTCTTTTTATTTGAAGGTCATCCATACCATGTTTTGATTAACATATTTGTATATGATTCTTGTTTGATTTTGTCTAATATTGCTAACATTTGATCTTTGTGTTTCTAGCTTTAATGGAGTCTCAATTGAATAAACATTGTTCAAGATTTTTTGATTTAATGATAATTTGACCATTTTATTAATCTTTGGTCTTTAATTACTTAATTGAATCTATGGTTAAATAATGTTAAAACACCTTAGTCTAATATGTTTTAACCTAGGTCCTTTTTAAATAGATTCAAAATTATGTGGGTTCATTTTATTCAAATTTACATGGGAATACTTTATATTACCTTAAACTTGTTTAAATTTTATCCTAAGTTTTAATGTTTTTATTAAACATGACTAATAGATTAGTTTAAAATTTTATGCTAAGTCTTTTATATTTTAGACATAGTTTAATTTTATCTTAATTCCTAAGCATATTTATTAATGTGTCTAAATATCCTTAGTCAAAAATTATCCTAAGTCTCTATATTCCAAAAACCTTAGTTTATTTCATTGTCCATAGGGGTGAACTAATGTGAGGATGCCAAGTGTCAAGATCTTAGGAGCTCAGACCCAAGATTGACAGTACATGGGTGCCCACCCAGGTCAAATTATCAAAGAACCTATAGATAAATGTGAATAAGACAAGTATCAAGATCTCAAGATCTCAAGTTGAGGATCGATGGCACATGAGAATTTACCTAAGTCAATAACTCAAACACGCCATGAGGGAATGTTAAAGTGATAAGTGTCATAATTTTGGTAAAATGGAAATAGACCAACCAATAGCATCCAATCTCCCAAATTAAGATTGATGGAGTGCGTTGATCCATGTAAATAAGATCTAGTGGTGTGAAATGGAGTTGATATTTTAACGAGCCTAGGTTAAACATGATAGTGATAAGTGTCACAACCATAGTGAATCAAATAGAGATCAAATAATGGCATTTGACCTCCTAGATCATGATCAATAGTGTGAAGTAAGGTAGACTTTTCAAAGGGCCCAAAATTAATGAAAATCTTCCATGTGGTGCAAGAGCATCCAACCAAGTGCACAAAGAGCCTATAGAGCTTCCAAGTGGAAAAATATTGAGAGTTTGAAGGAAAATCAATGGCCTATGATGAAGCCAAGTCTAGAAGGCTATTTTATGAAAGGATGACATGTGGCTAAAAGAGAAAATTTGTCATATTTTAAAATTAATGAATATTATGACACAATGATTCCACATAGGCTGAACACATCACATTTGAAGATCTTATAGGCTCAAAGGCATGAAATGCATAAATAATATATCCTAATAAAATCTAAGTCATGAAGCTCATTGTTTAAACTAGATTACCATCATTGAATCTCTGTGTAAACCTCTAAAAAACCCTGGAGTGTATAGATTGCCCTAATTGCCTCAGTATTCACTATAAATTAAGCTAAAGGATTGAATTATTATTTTTAACTGGATAATTTGATAAAAAACTATATCAATGGTAACACATAAGCATGTTTCTAAGGAAGATGAGGAGTTATCCTTGACCATAGATGCTGAAGGATGAGTGTTCAAGAACATTCAGTTTATTGTTAATGCTTTGAATACAAGAGACAATAACTAGTCAAAATTGTTTTAGACAACTGAGAATGAGCCAGCCATTACCAAGGAAGAAGAGAATAATCTCTCAGTAAAGAGGCTATACAATAACTTTGTAGCAATACATATGATTAGGTGTAGTCATATAAAATGTAAAAATTGGTAACTTGAGCATGGCTATTGACACCCAACCCTTAGGTCCCTCGTGCTTACTTTCATGACCCTCTTAGGCTTAATTTCACTAATTCCCAATCATCTATAGCCTTTCAAACTTGGTCCCATCTCACCTAGACTACTCTTTCCAAGATAAATAAATCCCCTCAAGTATTATCTACTCAGGATAGTATCACCACACTTGGATTATAGTGTTGATGCCATTCCTACCCACTTTTTATACTATTTTCCAAGTCTATATATGTCCCCAATGGTCAATTTCTTCTAATTCCTCATCCTTGTCCTTATCAGCTTAATGTGATTACATTTAACCCATGACCAATAGATCCAAATAAAATCCCATTCAAAGATCATTTGGAAATAGGTTGGCAAATATCACTAAGCAAGCAAAAATACAAGCAAGACTACTCAAGCAATCTTTCCTATTCTTTTCATATAGCCATCCAACATATTATAAGCTCATTCAAATCCCTACACCAGTCCATAGCCACCTCAAGCACATCTAGTTTAGCATTCTACATCTTCATATACATAATTACACAAACTACATCAAGTGGGAGAACTATATATGACTTGATCCCTCTTCAGAGTATTGGTATGTAGGCAGCATGCCCATACACAGGGTGTGAAGCACGTCTAGTGCATCTTACACACACTAACCCCCCTCTAGCTCAAAATTGGTTGAAACACAATGGAATATAAGGTTTGAAGAAATAATCCTCTCTATAAGGAGCTATATAGACTTCTAGCTACCAAAGCTTCACAGATAGGGTCACATAAACATAGTAAACAAAACCCAAAAAGCTCAGACCCTCAAGACAACAGTGGCAGAGGTAGACTATAGCAGTGGTGCCACTAATATCTAGTTTTTATGCTCCTACCCAATCACAAAACAATGTTTAGATCTTAGTTTTTGATAGTGTCTCAGTCTTACATAGTGAATTCTAGCCTCTATCTCAGTTAGATTAATTCTCTAAAATATCCATTTTTCCAAACATTGGTTGCATCTACTAGGTCCTATTAAATCATAAATTTTCCAATAAAATTCTAATTTTTTACTTACATACATAACTCAAAAATTCACTTTCAAATTCAAAATTTAATAGTAAATTATTCCAATTATGATCTTTCAAACCCTAAGTTGCATGTATTAGTTCTTATTTACTTATTGAGGTATCATCTTACATGTTTGTAAGCTTCATATTTTTTTTATGCAATTTATTGTTAACTATTGTTAGGACTTTACATTTCCTATATTCAGTATTTTATTTATATTGCACTTTGCCTATTACAAATTTTTACAAAAAGTTCAATAAAATTTCAACTTTTTTTCTGACTTTACCAATGGCCCAATATATTGGTTTTGATGAAATTGATAAAAGGGAACTTCAAGAACTTTTAAATAAACACCCTGACATGCAAGATGACATGCTTAAAATACTACAAGAAGAATAATAAAGAGTGAACAATGGTCAATCTTCTCAAGCCATAGAGCAACTAGTTGCACATGACACTATAGGGGAAACTATGTCTTAACAACCCCCTATAGTATCCCAACTTACCTCTATGCCACCAACTACAGCAAGTACATTTTATCTCTTGATGTGGTAACCCTTGTGCAAGAGATAAAATATCTTCAATCCAAGGTGATACATCTTGAGCAAGGTGCCTCTATACCTATGCAGGCTTTGGATTATTTTACTCTATTGATTACACCATTGGCACATTACATTGCTTCTACACCCTTGCCACAATATTTTGTTCAACCCAAGCTTACTCTATATGATGGTAAGGGTGATCCAAAGACACATTTGAGAGCCTTTCATGTAGCATGCTTAGACTATGTATCAAATAAATAGTTACTTACCAAGCTATTTCCATGGAGCCTAAAGGATTATGCCTTACAATGGTTCTATAGTCTACCGAATTAGTCAAGCAATGCATTCAATCCTTTAGATAACATGTTCCTAGCTCATTTCAATAGGAACATTAGTGATAAGGTTTCATATGCTCAAGTTGCACAACATAAACAAAAGACAAATGAGCATCTCACAAATTATGTTCTCTGATATAAGACTATTTTGGCTAAGATGACTATCTCCATGGCCGATCAAGAATTATAGGATCTCTTCAAATAGAGTCTGCCACTAGCTTTATATGAATCAATTATGTTCAAAAGATTCTTTTCCTTCACTAAATTATGGCACATGTTAAAAGAAACATAAGTCAAATTAATTTCAATGGGAAAACTCAATTACACAAGTATCTCAAAAATAACAAACAAGATTAATAGTAAAGTCACATACAAAGTAAAGGTCAATGATAACAAGAGTCAGAATCAACCTATAATTAATGCAACTTCAAAGACCCCTCAACGAGTGGTTTTATTAGCACCTCCTTGGCATACATTTACCAATTTATCATTTTATCCAACCAAAGTTTTATAGTATCTATTGGAATGTAACATCATATCTCTCCCTCCTATTCAGGAAGTTTATCCAACAAAACCTCTTCTACGGGGTTATGATCAACATGAATTTTGCAAGTTTCACAAGGCACGAGGACATAAAACCAATAGATACATTAGTTTGAGACACAAGATATAGTATTTAATAAATGGCAATCATATTTATCTTGGTAATTTAATTGAGCCTCCTTAGGCAAATCCAACATAGGATAAAACATTGAAAATATTTTTAGATTATGTTCCACAGCATTCCAAATAGGAGATAAGGGATACATCAAGGGTTCATCATGCACATCCCCCACCAAATACATATAGGGTACCTTTAGTTGAGACACATCCTTTGAGAAACATGATTGGTGTATAAAATTCTAGGGTTCTAGCTAGACCTTCCATCTCCTTCTCAAAGCAAGACATCATTGAGGATGATACAGATTATCATGCACTCTTTATTAGAGATCACATTCATAATCATCTTATTCATAGTGTTCTCATAGATAGTGGATCTAGTGTGAACATCTACACTATGACATTATTATAGCATTTTGGATATTTAAATTATAATATTATACTGATAAACATAGTTATTAGTAGATTCAATGGGCATATATAGAGTTCATTGGGTGAGATTGTACTTTCTCTATAGGTGGGTAGTGCAAGAGTTTTTAAGATGTTACTTGGTTAACCATGGATTCAAAATATTTGAGTAGTAATTCTATAGTTCATATATGTGTAAAATTCATTCATGTTAATAAGGTTATTATAGTTGGTGGAGTTCCATATGAGTTACCACTCCCCACTTCAAAGCCATCTTCTATAGTACCATCACTAGTTTCAATTCAGCCTCCAGTTCTAGTTTCTCCACTAGTTATAGTTCCTCCAATTATAATTTAGACACAGTTGAGGTATCTATCACTAGCATAGAGATTTCATACACATCCATAGCTTTAGGATTTTAGACAGCTTCTATCTATAGTTATCACACCAAGGCTAGTATCATTTAAGTCTCATGGATTTACTCATAGAACACATGTTTAGAGAACTTATCCTACTATTGGATGGGTCCCTAAGATCCCTAAAATTTTATCCACTTCTTAAAGCTATAAGGGGACCCCATAGTTGGTTTTTAATTTAGATATTTTAGAGAATTTACAGCATATACAACTTTAAGATCCACAGTCTCAGCATCTCTATCATGCTTCATGAGCATGCATGATTCATCTCCTTGATATAAGACACCATGATAAGGAGTCTTCCATGAGACTCATCAGTTAGTATAATCATTTCCAAACTTACCTATACATAGTTTCTTATGCTTGATTATACATAGCTAAAAATAATACAAAATTTCAAAATACAAAAATATACAAATAACATTCAAAAACACTAAAAATATTTTAATTGTATGCATCATCCATGCTTTAATTTTATACTACTATGATATACTTACATTTGCTATTATATGCTATTATTTGTTTATTTATCTACATTATCATGCTTCACTTGATCTCTTTTTAAGTGTGTGTAGTGGCATCCAGCTCTTTGATTGCTTCACTCTACCTATTGAGGGGACATCTTACTTCTACTTAAAGACACACATCAATATAAATACCCACTGGGGGCATCTTATATATGACTACACCATCCAGGTTATGTTATTCCTATACCACACACTCTAGTTATCATGTTAATGTACATTACTTACTAGCTTACATAGATTATTCTAACCATACTCACTAGTATATAGCACTTTTGTATCTTTTAGTATATACCTAATATTTTACTAAAATGTCTTGCATACTTTCCCTCTTGTTTTGACTAGTTATATGTGATTGTATTTTCAGCTCCTTACATGCTTTCTTTTCTTGACTAGTGTAGCTAGATCTTTTGTATTTCTAATTTCCTTTTGTCTCCTATATGTGCCTTATTACATTTTCCAATGTCCTTTACTTTTATTCATTTGTGTGCCTAAATAAATTTTACAATGTCATTTGCATGTACTCCTTTATATGAATGTGGCTTCCATGCCAATTTTTTTTCAATTATATGTGTATGTGGTATTTGAACATGCCTTGTATGCTTGCTTTCTAGTTTGAGTGACATATGCCCATGTCCCTTGTTTGCTTGGACCCTTGGATACCCTTGTATACTTCTTACTTCTTGCCTTGTGTGCTTGTTTCTTGTTTTATCTCATTGCTTGCAATGCCATGATTCACATCATGTATTTATCTTGCTTTCTTGGATGCCATGATGGACATCATGCTCTATCCATCTAACTAATAACTAACAACTAAATAAACTTTAATTTCTATTTTAGTACATTTTATATGTTCTTACATTATTATATCCATCTAGGCATACTCCTATTGATCTAAAAATCTCTCAATACAAATCATGTTATATCTTGAGATATCTTATCAATTATCATTGATATATCATGTATCTTTATAGTATAACACATTTGTAGGGATATTTATTTTGAGGGTAATCATTGCAGGGTCTTCATTCCTATCCTTAAAAGAGGGGGAAATAAATAAAAGTTTTGTCACAAAAATCAGAGCTCCTAATGGTCAAAAATCTAGCATTTAGCACACCAAGAACAATAACCAAACATCAAAACAAATAGAATAAAATAGGCAGACAGTCAAGAATCTAGAACAGTTACTAGATTTGGGCCTAGACAATAGTGCCCAACTTGGACAAAAATTTTAGTGCCACTAGTGTCCACTTTTAACACTCCCATTCAAATAGTAAAAAAACTAGATTTTCTAAAAATAGATAGAAAAGTAAGTTTAGTTACAATTTTGTCAGCTACAATATAGACCAAAATCACCAATTTCAGTATAGTTTTTCTTAAAGAATCTAGATATAGGGGGTATTATGAATGGCATGATGGATCTTGATTCTAGTTTTAGATAGGGTATTTAGTATAACTTCTAGATCAGAATCCATGTTTTAGAGACCAGCAATTGGGGGCAATGTGCATGACACATTTTTTTATTTTGTTTCTAAGTTCAGCATTACCCAGGCATTCTTAGTAGTTATGTGCCTTATTCCATATACTAGTGGTTGGCATCATTTTGGAATGGCTTTCATATAATCCTAACTTCTTGAGTTCTTGAGTGGCTTTGATACAAGCCTAGTGCACCAATTTAGAGCAGCTTTCATATAAGTCTAATCTCCATCTTTTAGAGTGGCTAAGAGTGGCCTAATTTCTAGCATATATTTGTCTATCCATGCTAACATTTTTAGATCACAATACATTCATGGGCTTCAATATCCATCTCATATGACACACATTTCATATCAGTATCATTTCATAGATTCACTTCATGGGGCAATGATGGCAACAAAATACTAGCTAGCCTTTGTATTCTTGAGCCACCTATTCAGAGGGATTAGACACATAGTCCAAACATCAATAAACACATGCATAACCACCTAGATTCACTTAGTGGGTGATGATGGAGTCAAAGGGCTAGACTTTGCATTCTTGATCCAATTCTGATGAGTTGAGCACTCAGCTCTATTTACAATATTACTCTTAGTCTATTATACATCTAGCATTACTCAACATCACTTAGTATCATGATAGGTTTTGTATTGGTCCATGTACCCAATGAGGTGTGTTCATTCCTTTCTCTTCCTCTCTCTTTCTTACCTAGTTTTTTACATTCTTATTTTTGATATAGCATATCTAATAAGAACTGATCTACTCTTTGTTTTTTTTGTAGATTCATACTTCACAACATGCTCTCTCTATGCACACCCATAATCACACACACTTCATGAGATTCACCCTTATAGGTAAGTTCAAGTACGATTTCTATTTTTCCTTTATCCTAGTATTTCTCTTTGTTGTATCACTATAACAAAGGAGGGGCAAATGTAGTCATATAAAATGCAACAATTGGTAACTTGAGTGTGGATAATGAGACATAACCCTTAGGTCCTTTTTGCTTGCTTTCATAACCCTCTTAGTCTTATTTTCACTAATTCCTAGTCATCTGTAGACTTCCAAACTTGGTCTCAGCTCACCCAGACTACTCTTTCTAAGAAAAATCAATCCTCCCATGTCTTGTCTACTCTAGATAGTAGTGTCACACTTAGACTATAGTGTTGGTGACACTCTTATCTACTTTTAGTGATATTATCCAAGTCCATTTTTGGCCCCAATGGTCAATTTTTTCTAGTTCCCCATCCTTATCCTTTTTGGCTTAATGTGAGTATATTTAACCCATGACCAATAGATCCCTATAAAATCCCATTCAAATATCATTTAGAAATAGGTTGGTAAATATCACTAAGTAATCAAGAATACAAGCAAGACTACTCAATAAATCTTTTCTATTCTCTATATATAGCCAGCCAACATACTTACAAGCTCATTTAAATCCTTACACTAGTCCATAACCACCTCAAGCACATCTAGTTTAGAAATCTACATCTTCATATGCATAATTGCACAAAGCACAGTAAGTGAGAGAACTACATATAACTTGATCCCTCATCGGAGTATTGGTATGTAAGAAGCATGCCCACACACGAGGTGTGAATCACATCTAGTGCATCTTACACACACTAACCCCCCCCCCCCCCCCCCCCCCCCGCTCTTTCTCAAAATTGGTCAAATCATAATGAAAGATAGGGTTGGAAGAAATAATCTACTCTATAAGGAGTTATACAGACTTCCAGCTACTAAATTTCATAGATAATATCACACAAACATAGAAAACAACACCCAAAAAGTTTAAACCCTTAAGACAATAGTGGTAGAGGTGAACTATAACATCAATGCTATTACTATCCAATTCTAGTGCTCCTATCTAATCACAAAATAAAGTTTAGATCTTAGTTTGTGATAGTGTCTTAGTCTTGCATAATGAATTCTAGCCTCTATCTTAGTTGGATCAATCAGTTTCTAGCTAAGTTTTATTTCTTCTCCTTAATACTATTTTTATAAAAGTTTGAATTGCAACTAGTTTACACAAATTAGTATATTAATTAATGTCTATTTATTTACTAATTTTACTACTCAAACCTTTTAACTAAATTAGGAATAATACACCAATATTCCCAAAATTGTTAAATCATCACGCTATATTATGAAACTATAAAACCCTAGGTACTCCATTTCAATGATATTTTTCTCCTATTTTTAAGGAAACTAAAATAGACAAGGGTATGATCATCCATGAGTGTAGTCTTAGGAAGATTGCATACATTTCTTCTATAGAATTTGAATCATATTACAAGCTACCCAAACCCCAAATTGACCTAGCCTCTATCAATTCCTATGATAAGGAGCATAATTTAATATACACCCTAACCATGTGGTTAGAGTTTTGGAACCGAGTATTTTTAGACCTCAATAAGAACATCCCCATCAGCTAGTTTAGACCAGGGGTTATGATGATTATGACAATGTTGAACAAGTTGTGTGGAAATTCAACCACTAAATATGTACACCTAGTATGGGTGCCCATGGTCTATTTTATTGTTAAAAAGGGAATTATACCTCCTTTAGGTGAGATAATTAGTATCTCATTGAGAAAAAAAATATATGCAATCAAATAGAAGAAGAAAACCCAGTTTTATATGATGTCTTATCTCTTAGATGCCCTTTGTGAAACTATTAAGATCCCAAATCAAATGGAATGGTCTCCAAATGGAACTCAAATAGTTTCCCAGTATTTCTCAAAGTTGCACATCTTCAAACATATAAATCACATTCAATTCATATGTGATTCTCTACCCAGCACTTAGTGAGGCTATAACTAGTATCCCTATGATGAGAATTATCCCTCTAACTAAGAAAACTATTGAAACTATGGGAGATATATGGTTTTATCCAAATTTTACTATCATAATGATTAAGGGAACTCAAATTTATTCTCTTAAGTTACCTATTCATGTTCTTGATAAGTTAGTTGAGCAATAAGTTGTATACTAGATATTTTATGGCATAGATGGCCTTTGCAAGACCAAAAGAAAGGGACACCTCCACAACCTCCCCATGACCATTGGCAATACCATATTCAGACAATGGGATAACATTTGAGGTAGCATCAAAACACTTATCATGTTTTAATCTACAAATAGATGAACTTAGACAATGGGGCCCTTATGGAAGTGTTAAGGAGCATTTAAAAATCAAGGGTATCTTGAATGTGCCCAATGAACATCAGCTTAGTGCCTTTGATCTTGTATATACCAAGGCATATACTTACTTGGAAGTCATTAAAAGGTTGAAGTAACACAACATATGGCCTGAGTCTAGACTAGAGAGAAATCAAAAAATGGATGATAGATGGCAATTAGGCCCAAGATAGTATCATTTGCTAAGTGGTACATCTTCTAGACTTCCATTAGCCAGTGCACAAGTAGAGACACAAGTAGATTATAGGCTTGAGGAAAGAAGACCAGATGAGACTATTTCTAGTTCATCAATTATAGAACTTTCTACATCAATATAATAACTTAGAATATCAATCAATTTTGTTGGCTCTAGAGGGCATGGTCAACCAGTTTAAAGCCATCATGAATGACTTATTCAGCTCTTTAAAGTTAAATAAGTCTAAGTAGGACTCAATTAACAAGTAAGGTTTTATACCATGTTGGTCAATAGAAATATTTAAGTATCAAGGTGAAGGATTTGATCAATGTTTTGACAAAGGATTAAATTCTTAGGTTTAAGTTAGTTGGCCTAGCCCATTTAAATATCGGTATGGTAGTATTAGTAGATAAAATAAAATCTTTGAACAAATGGTCCAAGAAAGAGATGGATATTTATAATGATCTCAAGAAGTTAGAGAAGAGGATAGTGCACATATTAGGGAGCTTGATCAAGGATCCTACTTCACTCAGCCCCATTGCCTTCATCACTAATGAGGATTTCAAGCATAGAACTACTCAATTCATGTAAGAGGTAAGGAATCAAAGCCAAAGAAAGACAAGGGTAGATAATAAGAGAATCATGAACATGATTCTATCAACTTAAGAGAAGATAGGAGATGTAAAGAGCATCAAGTAATATTTAGAGAGGGTTGTCAAATATCTCAAAGGATTGGAGGATTATGAAAAGGAGCTTCTCATGAAACACATTATCAACCTTGAGATAATTGATAAGTAACACTACAAAATGAAGATCCTATAGTAGAGGCAAAATATATCCACTTGGAGATAAATAGCTACACCTGTACCCATACTAGTACTCTGTCTAATCTGCATCTTGGCTTGTATTCCTCTTCAAGCTCCCACTTGAAGACTACCCACCACACTCCTTGTGGTGTTAATCCTGTGCCTGAATTTCTTCATCCTCAGCTTACCTTATTCTGTCATTGCTATACTCCCACTCAATCAAAAACCCCTGTGAGTAACTTGTAATCAACAAACCACTAACTAGATCTAGCCATCTGTTAGTCAAACTCGCTCTGAGAACATCCAACCTCACTCTGATACCATTTGATAGGACCTAAGTTACCCAAAGCTCTGACACAACTTTTTAGAATTAAGAGCACACATGATTACCATTGTATAAGCAACTTAAGATTGTGGAAATAACCAGAAGAACAAATAATTATCAATGAGAAAACACACAAAATATGAGAGGCAACACACAATTGTATTCAACTCATTACAAAGGAAATTACAATAAAGAGATCACACTCTTCTTCCACCTCTGTGAGGCTTCCTCCTCAAGGGCTCCAAGTAATCTTCCCACCTGAGTAATATTCTCTCATAGGTCACAACTAACAACTAACACAAGTTGTTGTTCACCTCATTATACATCCTGTACAATCGAGTACGAACCAGTACTCCAAGTAGATCTCACCATGATCCTGCTCCTGATGTATTGCTGTCACCTTGATCTTGCTCCCTCGTCGATCATGTTCTGACCCTCGCATACACACATCCCTATAGGCCAACCTGATCTTACTTATCACATGTAGATCTCCACCATGATCCTGCAACACCCTGCATATCAAACTTGATCTTACATACATGAGGAATCCTACTTGATTCCACCATGGGAAGAACTCTCCAAGTTCTACACTTGGGTTCTACAAGTTCTACACTTAACAATACAGCCCATGAGTCTATTAAATAGATCTCATGCATACACTAATTTAGACAAGCGACTCAAAGACTCAAACTGGTATTTATCATGCAAACTACACATTCACTTAACTGACTATTCGTCAACAGTAGTTATGACCACCACAAGTGACCGATATTGGTCCCTGCCTGACTGGAGGTGATCGACGCCAGCCAATCTCCTGCCAATGCCAGTTTCCTTCTATGCTTCCCCTGACCAATGTTAGTTGTGGCCTATCGACGCCGGTGACTATCATGCTCAGAAACCTCCTGTTTGCAATAAGGTGTAGCTTTTAGCTCCACACCCTAACAGAGTAACACTACAGAATGAAGATCCTATAGTAGAGGCAAAATATAGCAACATCAGGGGAATCCCAAAGTCAAATTTGTTGACTTGTAATATTATTTTTGTGTATAAGAACATGTATATTTTTAAAAAGTAATATTCTTTTTGTAAAAGCATGTGCAACTTTGTAAAGTGCATTGCTCATAGGTTAGTCCTTTTAAAAAATGCCTATTTTTAAAAATTTATAGAATGGATAGTTGTCTAAGACACTTGTACAATTTTCATTTGACATGATTCACCAACATACCTCCTTAGTCTCATATAAAAAGGGTATTGTCATTTGTAAAAGAGGGGGGAGTTTTTTAGCAAAACATTGTGTAAAATTTGAATAATTAATATAAGGAATTCTGCAAAGATTATTTAGTATTTATTTGTGTGTTTGTTATCATGGCTACTCTCTCAACTATCTATTTGGATGGTCATATTTAAATGGTTTTCATTGATTTATGATGTGCATATATTAATATAGAGTTGTTAACTTGTGATTATGTTAGGTTGATTAAAGGACTTTAAGTTCATTTCATTTTCCTTGATTTCTTTGAGGATGTTCTAATGCAATTCTTGTATGGAATTAAATATTTAAAGTTATCTTGATTTCTTATTTTCATTGTTTCACCTTTCCCTTAGAAATTTTATTGGTATATGGTAAGATATGTGCTACAACTATTTCATGTCGTGTATTAGTTTGAGTGTATGTTTTGATGAAATATAAACTTTTTCATAATGTCTGGACTAAAAATCAGAATACCTTCTTTTTTCCCTACCCTTCCTTTTGCCTATTTTTTAATCAATTCACTTTAGTTTAGATTTCATTGTATATATGCATGCTAGATTACAATTTAGATTTTAGGTTTCGATCATAATTTACTATATTTAGTTTAGATCACTTTCAAGTTCACAAGTTAACTTTCAGGCCAAGGTTGCTCCCAATAACCAATTATATATATTTTGTGAAATAGTTATTTGCTTTTCCACTATTCCACCAAATATAATAGGATTATCAAAACTATCTACTCATGTAATGGATTATTTGAGTCTATAAATGAGAAATTTTTCTTAAACACTCTATAGACCCCTATGATATAATTCTAAGCATCAATAGATCCAAGATATTATAGATGACCAAAAGATTTCATTTAAGGATCATTAAAAGGAATTAGTTTTACAACCTGATGATCACCATAAATAGAAAATATTTAACAACTCTTTACAAATCCATTTCAAAAAGGAGATAAAAGTCCAAATGGCATATAATGCACATCATCCTCCACCACATTATAGACACCCACTAATTAGGATTATTGGTAATAACACATGACATATACCTTCTATGGTTTAGATACCTTATATTTCCTTTGATGATAATTAAATTAAATATGATGACTCATATCTTCATTCCCTATTCATTTGAGCATACCTTGATAAACACCCCGTACGTAGTGTTCTGATTGATAACGGTGTAATCAAAAATGTTTACACCATGACATTACTTAATTACTTGGGTTATACTCATCATTATTTACACCCCTCTACCAGATTAGTTAGAGCATTCTATGGCACCTCCCAAAAGGTTCTTGGTGAGATTGACTTATATTTACAAGTTGGTCCTACACATGTGGTTACTACCTTTTCAATTATCCCCTCCACATGTATCTTTTATATATTATTGAGAGTACCTTAGATGCACACTCTTTTAGTACCTTCTATAGTACATGACTATGTCAAATACATTCATGTTAATCAAGTAATTACATGTTCTAAAATTCCATATTAGCATCCTCTTGAACAAAATAATTGCATACCCAGATATCTAATTATCAAACCTACTAAGGCTAATCCACCACAAAAGGGTAAGCAATAGGTGGTCTATTTTACTAGGTGGCTAGTACTTGAGAGACCATTACATCAAATACATATAGTGGATTCCATAGAATCCCAATATTATACTACACCCCATATTTAACTATATAGGTCACCTACACATGTTCCTCTTATTGTTACTCCATAGAAACAAACAAGCACTCAATAATAGGTTCCAAAAACCACTACTCCAATTACTCCTACTATATATTCATGACCATAGAGTCTTATTTGATACCATAGTGAGAGATATTACACCTATATATGATCATTAGATATGTACATAGGGTATTACACTATATTTATAGTGGTAATATATCTATGAAATTTAGTTGGATGACATCATAAGATGATGCTTCCTATCTCCAAAAATACTAAAAAATCAAAAACATTCAAAAAATTCCAAAAAAAAATTGGCACTTACCTATTCTACTAGATCCTTGTCATCCATGTGTTACTTCCATATTAATGGACCACATACTCAATTACTCCTAAATACACATATGTATCACACTTATACATTGGGTGTGATACAAGCATACACAAATACATGATACACTCCTATATCAGATGTGGTGTATTTCCTCTACTCATCTCATATGGACATTGGGGGCATCCATTTATTTGATCTTGATACACATAAGTTATATGATTTGATGATCACTCTAGACTATCATTTTTTAGCTTAAATATGTACTTACACATGCCTATTATCCATGATTATATCTTATACATGGTACTTCATATGTTATACACTTAACACACTTTTATAACACATTAGATCCATGGCCAATATGACATGTTTATGTTGGTTGCTCATGCTTTAATTTATGCACTTTTTTGAGTGTCTTATCTTGTTTATTTGAGCATTTGAATATGTTACATTGATATTGTATCCAATTCATATGTATGATTTCGTTGACATTTACTTCATGTCATTAATTTTGGTATATAAATTTGAATATGTCATTTTTTATTTCATGTACATTTGACTAAGTCATGTCCATTTGATTGTGTAAAATGTAAGCATGCCCCTTGTTTGTGGTCTCCTTGGACCATTACTTGTTGACTTACTTTTGAGTGTTCTTGTGTGTGTACTTGTTTGATTGTTGAAATTGTATTGTTACTATCTATACATTTCCATGATCTTTATTATGCATCTTAGGAATACCTATAATCACATTGGTTGTATGTGCTTCAATGATATATTTACCTAGACATGTTCCTTCTCTATGCTACATGGTTAAATTCATAGAATATATAGTTGTCTTAACTTTTTGAGGTGAGGTAACTCCTAGTTCTTATCTTTACCTCACCTAAAAGGTGGAAAATATTAGTGGGGTAATACTTTGGAATAATGTTCTCCACACTTAACACAGTTCTCAAATTCAAGGGGGCATGATTTAGAAGCAAGTTCTCCACACTCATTCAATATATGGTACTTATATTAGTTTGAAGACTCGATGGGAGCATGTCATATGGGCATGTATTTCACACATTCACAATTTTCATATTCAGTAGGGGCATGCTTTGGAAACACGTTCTCCACATTTATTTAAAATATTGTACTTATATCAGTTTCCAAATTAAAGTGGGGGAATGCTTCAGAAGCATGTTCTCCACATTCATTCAGTATGTGGTACTTACATAAATTTTAAATTTAATGGGGTAATGATTGGTAATCATGTTATCAACATTTATTAAATATATAATACTTATATCAGTTCACAGATTTAGTGGGGGCATGCTTTGGAAGCATTTTCTTCACACATATTCAATATTCAACTTCTACAATTTACATTGGGGGCATGTTTTGGAAACATGTCATCCACATTATTAATTATATAACTAATCATATTTATTAATATATATTGGGGGCATGATTTGGAATCATGTCCTCCACACTTACATAGTTATCTAAATTAGCCAAAACATACAATAATATGATTCAAATTCACAGTTGTGGTAGAATTCTATACATCGGTACCATTGGTATACACAATTTTATCATAAGACATATCTAAGGTGTATGTGATATACAACATGTGTCTAATATTGTAAAATCTAAACTAGTTTCATATTTTAAAACCATTACACATATTAATACCCTATAGAATTTTACAGACCATATTGAGTCAATCTATAGTAGTCGTTGGTTCACATTTTGGTATGGTTGAGGTGATAAAATAAATAAATATTTACAAGTTTTCAAGTTAGACTTGATCATCTAGCATCAGCAAGTTACAAGTATCATTGGGTTTAACAATTGAGCTAATCTCAACTACTAGGTGGTAACTCACTTTTGCTCCAAATTTGGGGGCATGTGCCTTATAATATATATACATCTCTTTATATCTCCTTGGATATATGAACTTTAAATATTTATCGATATTTATCCTAATCTCAACTTTTAGAGCCTTACAATGATACATATTTTGTAAAAAAAATTGCCAATAGGCAAGGTAGTTATTCAACACACGTGTACTCCTAAACCTTTTTCTTTCATTTCAATATATTTTAAGTACTTTTAACCTAGATTATATGCACTAATTTTACATTTTAACATGCTCTTGGTTGTAGGTGAGTCACCAACAAAGCAATCAAATTCAAATCAATAAAATACAAGGTGTGCATACATACCCAAGCACTTATTCATTTCCTTTAAACTAGTAATTTCATTATTAGATTATAAGGGGGAAATGTAGATGATATTTTTTGATTATATAACACCTCAATCTTTTACACTTATAAAACTACGACCTTGGTTATTCCTCTTAGTTATACACTCTCATTTATTTTTCAAGCCTCAAATCTACTCTATCTTATGCCCCTTAGCCTATCTCTTAGTTTAAATAGTCTTATATTAGTGACACTAACATTATATCTTACTTAGAATGACTAAAATGTAATTACCTTACACCTTTGCAAATTCTGATCTTGTACCTATTTTGCTACTCCCTTGACACTAATGTCTAGGATAGATAGTAGCATCAACATTATTGTCCTACCCTAAAGCAATTATCCATACCATAAAGTAATCAAATTTTCAAATGGAAAATATCCTAATGGTATACCTAAGTGATTTAATGTGTGTTATTAATCCAAATGGATTGACATAAATATAAGATCAACCCTCATTCATTCCTCACCTATGAAACCTAGAAAAGAGTAAAGAGATAAAGGCACTTATTAAAAAGCGCTCTACCAAGAATTCAATTGATCAAAGCTTCCATGTTTCCATTATAGTCATTAGTAAAACACATTTACATGTATGAAGCACTAATAGAGCATCCTAAGAGCCCAATTTTCCAAGTTACAAGGTAGGTCACTATTGTACTTTCTTTACATATATTTCATGATTCACACACAATCTAACACCTAGAGGAGAACTACATCGGTTTCAGGACCTCTTTAGAGTATTGGATATGTAGGTATTATCCTTTGACAATGGATTCATTGGGGTTAGCTTGACATTGTGTGCCCACTAACCCATTTCCTCCAAGGTCATACTATAGGTAGAAAGGTAGGCTTTTTCCATTTCATAAAGAGTGACTATCCATAACCCAAATCTGAATGTACTAGAGTGAAATTCAAAGCCAAACTCTAAATCATCTAGGTGGTCACATCTTGTTTCACCAAATATTCTATATAGGACACTATTATTGTACTTATACAATATCTTTGATGTAACCATCCAAGTTTGATGCAACTGTATAGATAGCTAGAGGCACCAAATCCAAAATATGACAACTATACTAAAACTATATTGAAACCTACTTTTAGCTTATTCTAAATCTAGAATTACATTAGCATTAGAACAAGCTAATTATTCTCTTTTTTGTCATTTCTATATCTGTCCTAGTTGTACTTTCCATTTTTATACTATCTTAGCATAATAAATTTAGGGTGTGTTTATATCTAACTTTAGCATTTAATTGACCTACTATAGATCTAATTATCACCCTTGTGCCATTTCATTTCTTTATTCTTAATCCTAAGATTAAAGTGAAATACATACCCACACATTTCATTTTAGGGTTAAACATGTTGATAGGGGATAAGAGGGCTTGGGTTATCTGACCCTTCCTATACCCCCAACCCCCTAACCACATCCATGACCATGGCTTAGCCCATCCACTATCACTTGCCAGGTAAATGAACCCTTTGATATATATTTATTAAAAAAATTATTGTGTGGTTTATTTTTAAGTTTCATTTAAATTATTATGTGTTTATATATTTATAAATATGTTAATATACAATAATAATAATTTCATATAAGTATATATATATATATATATATATATATATATATATATATATCAATAAGTATATACTCACCTAATACTTTTATATAAAAAAAACTTGCATTGTATATAATATGAATAAATATTTGTATAGTGGTATATTTATATTTTTGGATAAGAATAAAAAATTAATTTTTTTATAATACCTCTTATAGACAGACTTATCCCATCAGTGGGAATTGAGTAGAGCTAGTAATTTTACCCCACTCAGTATTTCCATGGCGAAGTCAATATGGAGGTTGTGTTAAAATTCATTTCTCTTTTATAAATTTATTTTGTTACTTTTATACATCTATATTTATATGTTAACATTATTATTAATATATACATATACATATAATTCAATGTTGCAGATGTGGGATCTTGGGAATGATAGCTAAATTTGTTTCTTAATTGAATTATGTTTAGTTTGATTCTTTAATATTTTTTAATAATAATAGTATGCAAATGGATTTATTTTATATGACTATTTTTTTAGAGAGATTAGTCTACATAGGTGCTTGTAACTTGGTTTTATAGTGTGATGTAAGAGTTTACACATCTTCTTTGTAATGCCAAAATATACTGGTAATAGTCAAGGAAAAATTATTTTATTCTCATTAACGTGATTTGTTTGGGAAGGATATTTATTATTATGTTGTTATTCATATTGTAATAGCAGAGTCTATTATGGATGATTGTTGAGTTGATTGAATACTTACAAGCTACATTTCATTTTGAAATATTTATTTATTTTCATTTTTTGATTTTTTTATAAAACCTTCACTATTATGTTATATTTCTTAATTCATTATTTAACTTGTTTATTACCTTGGAAAAAGAGACAAATTTGAGTCACTTGTTTAGCATAAAGTTGACCCTTGTTATCTATGTTATAGTGCAAGGTGAATAGTACTAGTGTAATTAGATTAGAGGGATATAATATATTTTATGTTAAAATAATATGAAATTGATATGTTATAATACCTCTTATAGACTTATCCCATTGAAAGGAATCAAGTAGAGCTAGTATTTTTACCCCACTCAGCATTTCCATGGAAAAGTCAATATGGAAGTTGTGTTAAAATTCCTTTCTCTTTTAGAAATAAATTTTGTTATTTTTATACATCTGTTTATATATGTTAACATTCTTATTAATATATACATATCTATAATATAGAGATTTTAAGTTAAGTCTATATAATTCAATGTTGCAGATGTGGGATCTTGGGAATGATAATTAAATTTGTTCCTTAATTTAAATATGTTTAGTTTGATTATTTGATATTTTTTAAGAGAAATATGTATGCAAATGGATTTATTTTAAATGATTGTTTCATTAGAGAGATCACATCTAGATAGTTTCTTATAACCTTAATTTCTAGTATGATGTAAGAGTTTGCACATCTTCTTTGTAATGCCGAAATATACAAGTAATAGTCAAGGAAAAATTAAGTTATTCTCATTAATGTGATTTGGTTGGGAAGGATATTTATTATTGTGTCATTATTTATATTGTAATAATGGATTTTATTATGGATGATTGTTGAGTTTCTTGAATACTAAAAAGCTATGTTTCATTTTGAAATATTTACTTTTTTTCATTTTTTGCTTTGTTTATAGAATCTTCAGTCGTATGTTATATTGCATAATTCATTATTTAACTTATTTATTACCATGGAAAAAGAGAATAATTTGAGTCATCACTTGCTCAACATAAATTTGACCCTTGTCGTCTATGTTATAATGCAAGAAGAAGAGTTCCAGTGCAATTAGATTAGAGGGATATATTATATTTTATGTTAAAATAATTGTCTTGTAAATGGAGTTATTATATTGTAACATTTTTTATCCAAATATTTATGAAGAAATTTCCTATAATCAGATTTGTGGGAGGATATATGCATTGAATGTTATCATAAATACTTATTTTACTATTATGGATTGTACATGTAATTGTGTAAGTTGTTAAAATATTTTATAGACTTGGAATACTTTCATTTTGATAATGATATAAAATCATGTTTATTGTGTTAGAACAAGTGAGTCTTTTGTTTAAGTTTCAATCTATAATTGTTTAGTCTCTTAAATCTTATAAACTATTGGTATATGTTTGGATTCTTGTAAATTGGGAAAATAATTTTCAAATTAAAAGTTGAACTTATATAGTCATAGATTTATAACAACTCATTAAGGTAATATAAGCATTGTAAATGTAGGAAAGCAACTTTGATAAATAAAGCTAGAAGAGCTATAGGTGTAAGTATATAGGTTTGACTTAATCTCAAAATAACTTATGTTTCAATGGAGGCTTTAAATATTATAAAAGGGATTTGCCTTGAGCATGATTTCATGCAATGACTTCTTTGAAATTTGTAACACTTAATAATTGAACCAATCTCATTAAGTTATTTAATTCAACCTTGTCCAAAATGAACTTAAGAGTTATCCATTATTAATAAAACAAACCATAAGTAAGTATTTCACTTTCACAAAGCATAGTCCAATGGTATTGTCCACTTGTTGGAGATAATTCAAAGTAGCCTTAATAATTAAATTATATTCATAATTTAAATGTTTATTTGAATTTGTAATTTTAAGAATCTAATTCATTATTTTTTTCCCTAGTTGTGAAATTTTCTTCATGTTTCCAACCTATATTTTCCCTTCATAAATAGAGTTTAAAAAATAGCTAGCATGGCCTAAGCTTGAAACCAAGAATCAATAGCAATTATCACTAGCTAAGAAATTTATTTTGGCACTGGATTATTTTTTATCGTAACTAAGCCAAAACGGTGCCTCATTACCAAAAGGGAATCACATCAAAAAAAAATTCTACCTTGT
>JARHVA010000374.1:762500-780000 GCA_037957365.1 Torreya grandis | reverse complement strand
ATGCACTTCCTTGAGTAAGTTGTTTATCAATATATGAAATGGTAATGTAAAATGATTGAATAAAATCTCGTATATTAAATTACGGCTTATATTTTGTGATGGACTTATATGAATGAGAATATAAAATAATGATTTGGTTTTTTCAACCCAATAAAGATGAAATTGGTAATGCTTGTGATTCTCCTAATGACATTATAACAATATTCAAACCAATCTAACTCAATGAAGTATATAATGCATCAAATTCCAAATAGTTAATTGTAATAACATTACATGATTTTTTTGCTCTTACTATTTTGGTCCTTTTAGTTGGATGTTATAACTGGTTCCATTTTCTAGTTCTTTGTTTTCTTTACTACTTGAGTTTTCAGGTCTCTATAAAACCTAGGGTCTTTCTTTTGATGATCTTGAGTTGTGGTTTCAGGTCCCTGTAAAACCTATTTTTGATACTGCTCAGCAATAGGTGTTAGGTTAGTTTTACCTGAGGGTGTTATTGTTATATCCTTCTTCCTTTTTTTCAGGGTTTCGGGGTCCCTTCAAAACCTATTTTTACCTTAATCTAAAACATTACATGATTTTTAAATATACGACTTATATCCCAATACATATTATCAATATAAACTACCAAATAAATACATCCTTGATGATAAACAATATATCATGTTATTTTACAAGAAATGTAATTTAACTCAAGCATTAACTCCAAGGATATTAAATTTTTCTTATATATGCAAATAAACCTTTGAAAAAACTTTCAAATACATCAAATACAATTAGAAATTTAGATATAAATTAAAACAACTCAAAATTTTAATAAATTAAAATAATATCCCATGTTGAATAGTGTTTTTGAGTAAGAGCTCATGAAATGAGCTGCCATACATACCCACTATGGCATGGGATCATGAAACGATGTATTTATGAAGTGAAAAAAATTTAAATAAATTAATAGATAAATCATATGAATGAACTTGATATCATATTTTTGTCAATATAAATTACCATATTTGTGATATCAACCTATCATATGATGCCTCGATGAGAATATCATATTTTTTTCAAAGTTGATGGATGCACTCAATATGATATTCTCATCAAGTTTGATAGATTAAATTGATATAAAGTGTATGTATATGAGTTATATCTTTATTTATTTAACTTTATTATACCATAAAACTACATCAAGCCCTGATCCCATCTCATAATGGGTATGTATGGCAGCCCATTTCATAGGAATGAGGTTAGAAACACTATTTGTCATAGGATCTTATTTTAAGTTAGTAAAACTTTGAGTTGTGTAATTTACATCTAAAATGCTGATTTTAATTGATTTATTTGATTATTTTTGTAGAGGTTGATTTGTATATATTAAAAAAAATTAATGGCCTTGTAACTAATGCTTGAGTTAAATTGCATTTCTTGTAAAAAACAAGTTATTTTGTTTATCATCAAGGATGTTTTTATTCTATACTTTGTATTGATAATATGTGTAGGGCCATAATCCATAGATCGAAAAATAATACAATGTTATTACATTTAACTATTTGGAATCTGATGCATTGTATACTACTTCGAGTGAGTTGTTTATCAATAGATGAAATTGTAATGTATAATGATCAAATAAGTTCTCATATATTAAATTATGGCTTATCTTTTGTGATGGAATTGTATGGATAAGAATATAAATTTGTGATATGAATTTAAAAACCCAATAAATATGAAATTGGTAATGCTTGTGATTCTCCTAATGACATTATAATGAGATTCAAACCAATCTAACTCAATGACTTGATTACAAATGTTTATATTAAATGTAAAAGCTCATATAAGGGGAATCTACCTTGGAAATGATGATGTTTAGAATAAATAAAGAGTCATATGGGCATGCATGATGTAGAAAAAAACATTAAATTATTTTTATCCCTTTTCATTGGCTTTATATAATTTATAATATGATTATGATCTTGGCTAAGAAGACAAAAACAAATTAATAAAATTAGAATTTTATCTTAATGATTATAGAGAGGACCCTAATAAAAGGATTTTTATTTGATGTCTATGTTTTAAAATAGAAATTAATATAAAAATTCTTAGTAATAAAATATAATATTGGAGTATTAAGAAGCATGCACTTGTTATACTCAAATAATCATCTTAAGGAGTTTTAATAAAGGTACTAAGGAAACCTTATTAACTTAATTTCCCAAGTAACAGAGAACTATAATACTAATGAACATCTAAGTGATAAGCTCTAATGCATATGAGGGAAAAAATGTATGACCTCATGGATTGTGTGACCTCACATATCCACATTAGAGTTAGGGATGTTATTCACTCATGCCTTGGTAAGTGAAAAGCTTTTTCATAATCTCATGATGTGATTAGTCATCTAAAACCCCACTATAAAAAAAAACCAAAACATAGTCAAATTAAATATAAATTTCAATTGAACACATGATAAATCCCATCAACTTATGTTAATTAAGATTAATTTAAGGACTCAATGCCCTCATCTAATAAAATACTACAAGCTTATTCAAAATAAAGATGATATGTGTTGTAACACAAAAGTTAAAAAGTATTGGAAAAAACTGAATCTTTGAAAAATGTAGACCAAATAATCTATATGTGTTACATTATCAAGAAATATTTCATACCAAACATTAATGACTTAATTATTAAGTAAAATAAAAAAATTGAAGTTAACATTTTTAGGGTCTCTACATCTAGTATCAAAGTTTGGGTTGTAACGCTTGATAACTCTAGGTAAATTTATAAAATAATGTTTTTCACCTATGATTAATTTCTATTATGTAATTTATAGGATGGTAAGGAATTTATTAGGAGGTGTAAATAATTTAATAAATAACCAAGGAGGTAAAAGGGTTAGTGGTAATGCCAGGAATCAACTTGGCCAAAATGTTGATAACAATCCTAAAAATAATCAAGAATAGAGGAATGAGAACATTCCTAATACTATAATGGTATTAAAACACATTCTCGCATACTGATATAATCTAATACAAAAATAATCATGAAATAAGATTGTATGGCCCAAAATTTTGGCCAAAAAAATGATCGAAATGAAAATGTTGAGAATGACCAATAGGGGTAAATATGAAATACCATAGGAAAGGGGATTAGTCATAAGTCTCTTTCTTTGTGATAAAATAAATCAATTATTTATCATATGAAGGAGTTGGGGATGCTTCTAAATCATGGTTGGTAGACTTATAAAGTTACTTTAGGCTATATCCTATGACTTTCAATTAGAATGAAAGGTTTTCCATTTTTTAATTGGATGTTAAAGAATATATTTGGTGGGATAACTTGAGAAACCAAAAAAATATTATAATGCCAAAAACACATGGGAATTATTTCAATATTAATTTGAGTACAAGTATCTATCTTATTCCCATAGAGTGAAAAAGAGCACTAAATTTCAACTCCTCACATAAGGTCTTCTTCTATAGCATCCTATTAGGAAAATTTTATGAGTCTACTACACCATGCACCTCACATACACAATGATGAGTAAAATGTCTCAAAATTTAAATTAGGTTAAAGGGACAATATGAGGTTTGATGTTGATCTAAGAAACCCTTCCACCATGTATGAAGTAGTGGAACCTACCAATAGATTTGAAGAAAAGGAAATTTTCACTTTAAATCTAGGAAGGAGTTTAAATATAAAATCATATATCATAAGTATTATACTAACTCAAAAAATTATAATAAATCAATTAATCCATACAATAATAATTATGGTAAAATTATGATTAATTTCTCTAATTTTAATAAATAAAAGGCTAGGTATAAACCCTGAAATTCTTAGAAGGAAGTCATATTTACAGGCACACCTACTAAAAGGGACAAAAAAGTACCTATTATGAATAATGGACATATTGGAGGCTATTGGAATTATAGTGGTGATCACTATGAGTGAGATTGTCCCATTAAGAATAATAAAATAAGGAATATTTATGTAGCTTTGAACAACAAACCAATAAAACAATAGTCTACTCTCATGGAGTTTAGAGGTAAATTTTTTAACTAGATTTTTTTTGGTTAATTATAGAGTCACACACAATTTTATTTCACTTACTATTATAAATAATTATGGATGTAAAACTTTAAATTTGAAACATAATTAGGAGGTAGAGCTGGGCACTGGGAAACATTGCTATATCATGGAACTAATTAGGCAAGATGAAGTAGATTTAGGGTAAATCATCACAAAATTAAATATGTATGTAATTACATTAGGGTATTATGATGCAATACTAAGCTTTGACTAACTACAACAACATGAGGTAATAATTAATTGCTTCATAAAAACAATCCATTGTCTAGATGAGCAAAAACAAATTGTGGTACTACAAGGTACAAGATAGATTATTAATATTCTTTTAGTAATGACCATGTAGCTAAAAAAAAGTAGAAAATAAATATTATATGTTTTATTTAGTACAAATTAATGATATTTTTAAAAAATAATATCCTATTCATATTGATCACCCTTTGCTTTGATAATTTTGAGAACGTATTTCTAAAAGAGTTTTTTCGAATGCCACCTATATAGGGGTTCAATTTTAAATTTGGCATACTTCCTAAATCAACCATGACACTAAAATAAACCTATTTTATGAACACCATAGATCTAAAAGAATTAAAAATGTATCTTCAAGAGTTTTTTAATAAAGGGTTCATAAGACATAATATGTTTCATTTAGGGAGCACTAGTGTTGTTTGTAGTAAAGAAATATGGAGAGTTTCATTTATGCATCGATTATCAAATGGTAAAAAATGTTTCCATGAAAATAAAATATAAATTTCCTTGTATTGATGATATTTTAGATTATATGAATGGTGAAACAAGATTTTCAAAGATTGACTTACAATATGTGTATTATAAGCTTAGAATTAAGGATGAAAACATTTATAAAACAACTTTTAGAACAAGGTACATGAACTATGAATTTAAAATATTGCCCTTTGGGCTAATTAATGCACCTACTACATTCATGAACCTTATAAATGTTGGACATGGAATAGGGCATGGTAAATTTGCAAAGTATAATATAAGGACACATGTGCAAAGTATAGAATTTTGTATTTTGTATAAAATTTTGTATGTATTTGGCCTTATAAGCCTAATCAAGTAAGAGAAGAATGAGAAGAGTCATTCTTTTTGTATCTTGAAAGCTTGAAATGTGAAGACATAATGGATTGTAAAAGGCTATATATAGTGCTTTGTTATAATATAATATGGTTTTGATGTATTGATAGAGATTAATAGAATAGTTATGATATGGTTTTCCCTAATTCTCTTATATATATGGTTAGTGTACAGTAAGTACTATGCTTTGATTTAATATATTTTTCATCTACTATGTTATTTTTATTCCACATTTTGTTACAGCTATGTTATTCTTAACATATATGTGCAATTTTAGATGTAAATTATGGTTTGCAAATATGTATGTAATTTATGCCTTGTGTTTAGTCTCCACTACATAAGTTATCCATGTAATTAGCATGTTTTGTAGTATTTCCAAGAACCTCTTCTAATAATGGTGCAGTGAGCATGGAACCATTTGGATGAAATATGTTGAGATGGTTGCCAAAATAGAGGGATATAAAGAGATGTTTGGATGAGAAAATCTAGAAATTCATGGAAGAAGAAATGAGGAGAGTCAAAAAAATTTCAAAGGAGATTATCTAAGAACACATATATGTGAAAACCATGAAATATTATGATGTTAGTTTCCTATATTGTTGGATGCATGGCTAGCTAGGTTGGAATACTATTATTTTAACCCAAGGAGGATAGAGCTTATAGTTTGGATAGAAGAAAATTTAGATAGATTGTGCAACCTAGATATAGGCTGGTTCTGATTAATAGATTATTGGAAAAGGAATACAATTGATAGTTATATTACTAAGTTCAAAATGCAAGGATACATAATTTTTAGACTGCATAATACTAGTTCATTAAATAATCAGGGGAAATTTTTTGGAGCAACTACCTATGTTGATAAAAATGTCAGTTATAGAAAAGGCCATGGTGCCTACTTTATCCGACATGGATTAGTCACATTAAGAACCATGGGGGTGCATGTGGGATGAATTGAATGATGAGAAGATGAGTAAAATAATCTTGAACTTGATCCCAAAAAATGGAAGGTGAAAAGACTCATAGTGAGAAGAAAATTTTAGGACTAGAAAGGGAACTATGATGACAAAGAAGGAATAAAGTAATAAACCCATATGTAATTGCATATAGGATTAGAAATATTGAATAAAGTGCTAGATATGTAAATATTTAGGAAGAAGATGTTAGAGGTAAGGAAATTACTAGAAGCATAGGATGTATAAAACATGTAAAAAGGCCTTATGAAGTGGAGGATGCAGATAACAATTATGTAGATATGGAGGTAGAACATCAAGAAGAAGAATGTAGGCTATTAGTAGAAAATTTAGAAGGTATAGGTAGGTAAGGGTTTATATCTATACCTAAAAAATAAAATTCCTGGGAAGAATTTGAATTCAAATGCATAAATATGGTAGGTTCAAGTTCAAAATTAACAATTTCAAAATATAAGTCATTCATTTCAAGAGTATGCATCCCCCAGCCCAATATATTAATTGATATAAGAAGTGAAAGTGAAAAGATGGATACAAAATGGTTTGATTCCTTTATAGACAAGTTTGGAAAGTCAAGTGAAAAAATAAATTAGATAATAGATTAAAAAAAGAGATGATTTTCTTTTTAAGACACCTTAAAAGTCTAGTATGCAGTCAATAGTGCACAACCAATAGTGCACCATCATATAAACTCATAGTCACCATTGTACAAATACATTTAATCATAGTTAATACCATTAAACAACCTATCATAATAACTATAATTGTTTCCCCTATTTTGTTTAATGCATTAATTTTTAATTCTTTAATGCCCTATGATGGGTCTAAAGCAATATCTAATAACTTGTGACATGAAATGGACTATTAGAGGAATAAAAACAAATGACATCAAAAAATGTGACCTCATAGTGATTTATCATGATGATCCCTAAAATTCATTTTTAAAAGGGATTCAAACACCCTATACCTTATTCTAGTTAAAATTATGTTGATAGCAGAATATAAATTAAAGATATACATAAGCCAAACTATTTAGGATTTAATGGAGGTTAAAAAAGATTAGGAGAATCAATTTAAAAATTTGATCAAAGATTTTTTGACATCATAAAAAAAAATTAATTCATTCTATAAGACAAATATAAGGTTGTTTGGTTCATAGAAGGACTACGACTAAGTATTAGATTTGTCATTGTACAGACTTGATGTCTAACTAAAGTTGACTCTCGGTCTATTGCCTTGTGAGTAGAGTAAAATAGAGGACTATGGGGACACCCCCATAACTAGTTCTAGATTTAAGGAAAATATATATTTATTCATGAGAATAATTTATGAGATGCATGAAAAATATAAGCTTAAACTAGGTTTACGGTGCATAGAGTGCAGACAGGAAGAACATCATAGAAATGATTGTCTTAAGCTTAACCATTAATTTTGTGAGATCTATAGCATAGTAGGGAATGAGAATTCTAAGTTTCATCTATTACATCACTAAATATAAAAATTACAAGATTTATTTTTTAATTTTTGTAAATCCATGAACCATGATGAAATGAATTACTAAGCATTACAAGAGTTGAAGGAAGATATTACTAAGAATGTCTTCATAGTTACATCACAACAAGTACCAACTATGAAGTAAGTAATTCTAGGTCTAAAAGTGGAGATGACTAGTGAAACTCAAGGTATTATAAGATGGATTTTATCATCACCTCAATATCAGATGCCTTTATCACCATAGTTTCAACCACAGGGCTTGGCAAGCTGGAACAATACATCGTCTCCATCATATCAATATTTTGGTTAGTATGCACAACCATGGACCAACACAAACCTTCAGTATCATAAATCAAATTAGGCTCCAAGTACCCCTCAACACCAATATGGAGGGTATGATGCACATCTAAGCCAACAAGGAGGGTATGATGGACAACAAAAACAAGGTTAGGGATACCAAAAAAATATATGAGGATATAGAGGGGGATATAGGGGCAGATATCATGGAGGATATCAACATAGTCATAATAGTGGAAATCAATAAGCCTGACTACCTATGTAGTGTTATCTATGAGGTGCATATAACCATTATGCAATGAATTACCCTAGCAACCCACAAAGACAAGTATACTACATATACTATAGAGTAGAAGGCCATCATCAAATAGAATATTATTTGTTATTGGACAAACAAAGGAAGGAGAAACTAGTGTGTAATATAAATATGATCAATGCATAACCAAAGTAAAATTTGTTTGTGTAATAAATTACTTGGTAACAAAAACCTGAATAAGGGTTACCAACTTTGGAAATGCCCCAAGATCAAGACATTAGAAAATTACACTGGGACAAATATCTTGATCCTACTAAAAAAAATAATTTGATGTATCAAGCTACATAGGTCTTGTAAGAAATCCAACAACAACCAGATTTTGAGGGAAATAACATTACCATTTATGCTAATATATATGGATAAATTATTAGGTTTATGAGATAGGAGGGTGTTGTGACTACTTTTATGGGCTTGATGAAGTTACTCAATACACTATGCAATGAGGATGTCCATATAACATCACTAATCTCCTACATAATCTTCTAGAATGTAGGTAATGAGGTCAAAACTATACTGATAATGTAGTCTAGTATGTTAAAACTAAGAAACATTGAGATATTGATTCTTGAATAGATATTGAGTTGGTTGGATATGAGATTCCAAATGCATTATATGATTGTGGTAGCATAGTTAATATGATTCCATGATTAACTTGGGAATCCATTTGCCAACTAACCTTGAGCTGCAGTCTAGTTACTCTTAGTCTGGTATATTATGGTAGGGTCAATCCTATCAAAAGGTTAGAGGATGTTGAAATTAAAGTGGCTAAACTCACTCTATGAGGATATTTTGAAGTCATTGACATGAAGATAGCAGAGACTCATTATCCTACCTTCATCAGCAATAAATGGGATTATGATGGCCAAATGACAATCAATACTATGCATAGTTAGATAGAGGCACATCAAGGGGATAAAATAGTGGTCATACCCCTAAATAAGTCTGATAAAAAACCATACATTATACCAAAATATCTAGATTCCCCTTATGCATGTGGGGATAATATTTAGTTTAAATTTTGTGCAGATGAAAGGTAAAATGCTTTGTGACTTGTAGAGTATCAAGATGGGAAACCACATATTACATAGCAAGAAGAGTGAATAATATATAACCCTATTATAATAAAGTCTCTAGCTAGGTAGTTTCATATAAAATAATGTGTTTCTCCATCAATACACTCTTTGATAAAGATTGAAGTTGAATTCCTATATAATACAGGTGAAACAATGATGGATTACATAGAGCCTCCTCACGAGGGTGTTCTACCATTAGAATCAACATTGTCTATAAGTGGTGACTCTAACACTCACATGTTATACTGGGATAGTAGAGATCATGACTTATAATTTTTGTATATGTTGTACACTATAGAATGCTAGATACCTCAATAATTTATGATAGAGGATCTCAATCCATTTATATTGAGGATTGAACACCATATATCAAAGGTAGATCAATGAGTCAGTACACTCAGATATGTATTGAAATAAACTATTATGACTTGGTGGGTTGTCCATAAAATTATAAAAATTCATTGGGAGGAAGCATGTGAATTCTTACATGTAAGGTTCTAGCTACTAAATGTTATTAAATCAAAATGGCCTTTGTTCCAAGAAGGTCAATGTCTTGAATTATGCATTCATCAATGTACATATATATGGACTACATAGGGAGTAGAGTTGAGATATCAAGTGCACATATTCATCCATACCATAACACCTTTGCCAACATCCTAGTCTATGCACCAAGAGCGTAGAAGAGAAACCAAGAATTAGGCAAAATTTTAACAAGATTTCAATCAAAATTTGATATTTGAAGAAGATAATCCATTAGTGGATAATTCATTACATAAAATCAAAATCTTTCTCTATCATGGATGAGTAAAACATTTAACAACTACAACTAAATCATCATCATAATAGGAGGTTGCACAGGCTTTAGATTGTGCAATACACAACTATAAATCTAGACAATAATAAAAACCTATGATCAATCCATGTAATAAAATAAAAGACAACCTGATAGAGTCTAGTGATAGTGATAGATGTTGATTTAGAACATTTTTTTGAGCCAAAATGGAAAACTAAATCAAAACATAGAGTAACTGGAAGAAGAAAGACTGTACAACATAAGCATTCCATAGTGAGAAGATAAGTGCATTCTACAAGATGCTCTTCCTAATCTATCAAGAAAGATGTACCAAAATCCCTTACAAAATATTAAAGGAAACATTGGAATAAAATTATTCCTAACTTTTTAAAAGTGAGAGACTGTTGGTAACAAGAGCAAATTTTAGACATTTTACAACTGCTAAGGGACTACCAAGATGTGTTCTTGACATAATTCTTAGAGGAAAAATGTGTAGATTCATATTTAGGAGAAATGCACATATAATTGAAAGAGTGCATTCGATCCATTCATAAGTGACCATATAAATTAAATCTCAACATGAAAATAAAGATAGAATCTAATGTAGATCAAATTCAATAATATAAAATCATATTTCTAGTATAAAAATAAGATTGGGTAAGTCTCATAGTGGTGCAGCCAAAAAAATGAAGAGATACAAGTTTTTGGAGATTATCGTATACTCAATGATGCCTTCATGATCCATTCCCAATAACATTCATGGATGAATTCTTTGAATCAGTCATAGGACATGAATTGTACTCCTTTACAGATGGATTCAATGGGTACCACCAAATTCTAATCATAATATAAGATCAAGAGAAAACTACATTTACAACTAAATGGGGGTCATTCATATATTTACAACTATATTTGGATTGAAAAATGTACCTGTAATATTTTCTAAAGTTGTAGTAACTATGTTTTAATATTTCATTCATAATTTTATAGAAGTGTATTTAGATGATTTCATTATTTTCTCTATGTTTAAAAAACATCTATTGAAGTTGTGACTCATGTTCAAACAATGTCAAGCATTTTGCATTACTCTAAATTTAAATAAATTCTTGTTTTTCACACCTTTTAGTGTTTTTTTGAGCTATGTCATATGCATAGACAACATTTGGTTGACCTAGATAAGACTATTTTCATCATAGGAATGCTACCTCCTACTAATTCTACTGAAGTGTGCATATTTCCTAGTCATACATGATATTATAGGAAGTTTATCAAAGGGTTCATAGTTATATTTATGCCCATAGACAAACTACCATGCAAAGATACAAAATTTTAATGTACAATAAAATGTCAAACAAAATTCATTGAGCTAAAACAACAGCTTGTAATAGCACTAGTTTTAGTCTTTACTGACTAGAAGAAGCCATTCCATGAGCATGCAGATGATTTTGGTATTGCAATAAGAGTTGTCTTAGCACATCTAGGTGAAGGTGGACTAGATCATCCTATACATTTTAATAGTAGGAAGCATCTATAGCTAAAAATAATTATATTAATATTGAAAGGGAGGATTTAAACATGGTTTTTCCACTATAAACATTTTGACACTAATTTTTGGATACACCATTTGAGTTCTTTATGGATCACCAGGCATTATGATACCTAGTTAATAAGACAATGTTGGTAAGATACATATCTACGTGACTTATCTTATTTTAGGAATTATAATTCCAAATTAATATCAAGATAGGCCAAGAAAATATTGGTCCAGATAACCTGAGCAAACTTCACAATGGGGAGGATCCAAAAGAACTTGAAGATGAATCCCCAGATGCACATTTTTTTAGAATTACTATAGTTCTTGATCATATAGAATATATTGTAAATTTACTAGATAAAGGAACCTTCCTCATGCACTATAAAGAGTGGAATTAAAAGCAAATGGTGATGCAAAATATACCATATATTCTAATTAATGGTTTTTTATACAAATTCAGTAGAGATGATGTACTGCAAAGAGTATCTCTAGAGTACAAATGACCATAACTTATTTAGGTAGATCATCAAATAATTGTAGGAGGTCATTTCATAGGTGAAACTACTACAAGTAAAATATTATAGAGTGTGATTTTTTGGTCTGCATTATTTTTTAAACAACCCAAACTATCGTGATGAAAGGCTTTTGGTTCCCATACTCATAGAACAACCATTTGAATAGTGGGGAATTGACTTTACTCAACCTGTAGATCCTCTAAGCAAACAAAGTCATGTGTGGTAAATTATTTTTGTGATATATTATTTCACTAAATGGGTGGAAGCTATTTTCACTCAAGCTATGTTACAAAATATGCTACCTAATTTTTATATGAAAACATCATTACAAGATTCAAATGTCTAGTTAAGATAATCAATGATAGGGGCACACATTTCCTAAATAATACTATCAAAACTCTCATTGAGAAGTTTATGATATCACACCATAAGAGCATAACTTATCACCCAAAATTAAAAAAATAGGCTAAAGTGTCTAATAAAGTATTGGGGAAAATGCTAACAAAGATTTGTAATGTGTAATTGGATGATTAGGAAGATCACATTCTTAAAATTTTGTGGGCCTATAAAACACATTAAAAAATAGCTATAGGGGTCATTCCTTTTCAACTGGTATATGGTCTTGAGGCAGTAATGCCTATGGAGTATATTATTCCTAGTGTGTGTATTATGATGGTTATGAGATTAGGAGATCAAAATTCATCAAAAGTAGAGTTGATGGATTTAATAAAGATGGAAGAAAAGAAAAAAATGAAATAATGGATATAAAAAATTTAACAAATAGAGTCAAAAAGCATGACACAATTACAACTTGAGATCTAAATAATTTTATCTAGAATAAATAATCTTGCTTTATGATAGCAAATTTAAAGCATTCCCAGGAAAGCTATGCATTTGATGGAAAGGATCCTATATTATTCAATAAGTGTCACAATAGTGTACTATAGTGTTAAAATATTTGTAGGGAACCATACTGCTAGGACATATAAATGATTTTAGGCTTAAGCCTTACTATCTTTAATCTCTATCATTCAATTGAAAAATTGAGTGGGTATTGAGTAGCACCATGTAGTTAGGATTTTAGTTAATGATTGTTTATTTATGTTTTATTCTATTAGGTTAGAATGATTGTATAGTGTGTTCATTATAGCACATCAAGTCGTAATAACCATTAAGAAGTTATAATCACAAGGTGTGATCACATTCTATAGATATCTCATAAGAAATAATTTGTCACAACTAAATTGAAGATATCAATTAAGTTTGAGAAAGTTGAGACAAGACAGGTATGGAGAAAAGATGGCCAACAGTCATGTTTTACTATTAATGATGCAACATTTCAAAAGATGACATCTTTTTTGAGATAGATTGAGTAGTAAATGGATAGGTGGATTCATAAAACAAATTAGATAGGTGAAAGGACATCTAATCACATCAAATAATAGTAAAAAGGGTAAAACAAAGATTCTAAACATAAAACATCATTTTTAGGGAAACTTATAGCAAGTGATATTAATTGGAGAAAGAACATTCATACACAAATAGTCAGTGTATTCAAATTAGTTAGCAAGACAAAATTGGGCACCAACAACTATATAAGATCAGGGTATGGAAAATTCCAAAACATTTTAGACTCTAGCTAACAAGTGAATTCTATGATTTGCTTTCATAAAACCTCCCTGTAGATTCATTTTAAACTAAATCCCAGTCAAGCTAAGTAATGATTCATCACATATCACTGCTATAGTTATGGAGAAAGGACAATTGTTGATCCCACTCATAGATGCATATAAATAGGAGATGGGGATTGGGTTAGGTCTTCTTCAAACCAATTATAATGATCTAGATCCATTTTATTTCATTAGCATAGTAGAAGCTACTCTTTTTGCCCAATATCCTTAGGGAGACACATAATTAAGAGCCTCACACTCCAACATCCACTTGAATTTTTGGCATATAAATATTGATTAGGTTGTTTACATTTAGGAAATTTTATGAGGTCATGATGACTTTGTTAAGTCACTATAATCAAGGGGCTATTCATTTATCCCAATATATTATAGTTTGGATCACTATTCAAATAATGGCATGAGCCAGATGAGCTCTAAATCATATTAAATCCCTCCAACATAAATAAACCATACCACCAATCCATTTAGACATGTGGGGAAAATATACCACACAAGTAGGCTGACTAACACCCATTGATTTAATTGAGGATGCTTCAGTGCACATTCTAGTAGAATCTATCATGAAAAGGTTTTAGAAAACTACAAAGTAATATAAGCAAGCAATGAGAGGGGTAATTTATATTGCATATCACATGATATAGTTATGGGAGGAAATTTATTAGCCTTAGTTTTTGGCTTCTAAGCTCACCACCAACATCGATAAGGTACTTGCAGGTAACATGTAAATATTTTAGTACCTATTTTTGGTTTTACTATTGTGCTTCACATAGTGGAAGTCTCCACTTGGGCTAGTCAATTTGACTATGGATGTTTAGCCTACTTATTCCCTTTCAAACATCACATGGATGAAAATAAGGTAGTACTATCAAAATTTGGGGTGGTTTAATATATGGTGGTTGGAATCCCTAGTTTTGATTAGAATATAACCAAGAATGCCATAAGATATTATGTAATATTTGGGATAATGTGATTCGATCACCAAGCTATATAATGGTATGAAAATAAAAATCCATGAGCTAGCCACTCCACCTTTGAATTTGATGCCATTATTTATTTCTATTATAGAATCATAGTATGAAGTATATAAGCAAAAATGTTGAGTTGCGAGGTCGATTCCACCTCTGCAAGCTATTCCTACTTAGGTGAATTAATCAGATATAAAATAAGAGCCACCATAATAACCATAATAACTATAAGATATACCTCCATAAGATATATGTAAAATGAAGGCACCTACATAGTGCACCTCACCACCACCACCAAATAAAATGATGCAACAAATAAAGTCTAGGTTAGATAACCCTATGGTTCTAAATATAGCTGGTGAGTGTAATCTACCAGAGATGGGAGTCGATGAGCATGAAGTTCTCAAATATATGTTGGAATTAAATTGGAATGAGGTTTATGACAAAGAGGTGGAAAAGGAATTATTCTTCTAGAAATCAGTGCACACTTGTCAAGTAAAAAAATAGGTATGAGAAGAACTCTAGGTTGACATTACTCAACCACCTCCATCTATTTATGTGGATACTATAGGTCAAGAAGTAGTTCAACATAAGTTGGAGGTAGATA
Organism: Torreya grandis; assembly: GCA_037957365.1. Classification (NCBI taxonomy): domain Eukaryota; kingdom Viridiplantae; phylum Streptophyta; class Pinopsida; order Cupressales; family Taxaceae; genus Torreya; species Torreya grandis. The sequence goes on along the minus strand of JARHVA010000374.1, from coordinate 764,566 downwards.
TATTTTCATTAGATCTAACTAAAAGATCATAAACTATACAAATAGTAGATATACCAAAATAAGCTCGTCCTACACAACCCTTATTTTAATGACTTCACACACTCCCCACCATCAAACCACTACAAACTATCAAAAAAAGGATGATGTCTTTCGATGAACCTGTAATCTCTAGTGGTGTGTAGTAGTCCCAAGTAACATAAAAATAGGCCTAGCCTCACATTATAAAGTAAAAAGAGACCCTCAATCTTCCAACCAAATCTAAGAAAAAAACTCATGCATAAAGGTTAGGTTGTCGAATTGGAGTCATCTAAACATACTAAATTAGAAACCAAATTGGTAGATATGTAAATTATTAAGGAACCCCAGGACACAACTATGTCGAAGATATCAAAATAAGAATAAATTATGTAAGACACACTAGATCTTAAGGATGTGAAAAATGAAGATGAGAGGAAGTAAAAAAAGAAGGAAAAATAAATAATAAATAAGTAGCAAAACAAATAGTTGTGTAAGAATCACAATGCACACAAAAATAGGCTACATAGGAAAAACAATAAAATTAACAAGCTGAAGAGAAAAGATACAAAATAAAGTTGAGGAATTAGAGGCTGTACAGAAGCATGCAAAATAATTTGAGTCTACAAGGAAGAAAGCCAAGGAAATAAAGGTTTTGCATAAGCATGTAGAAAAAGTAGAGGTAAATAAGAAAGAATAAGAGGAAGCCCACTAAGAAAAATAATAAGTGAAAATTGTGCAACATAAATAGATGGAACAAGAAGCACAAGCCAAGGATGTTGAGGAACAACATAGGCATGCAATATAAGCACAAGTTTTAACAACCCCACTAGGTTTTACCAGAATAGAGTAATTTTTTTAAAATAATTTACATATATTCATCTAACATATTTCACCATGATAAATCTTACTAAGTGATATTTAACTAAATGTATTATTTTAGTTAATCCCACAAGGTTTATAGCTAATACATTTAACTAATGATCACCAAGATAATGATATAAAAAATCATGAATAATGTTGAATAAACAATAAAGATTGCATTTATTTCATTTAAATAATAATATAATTTCAACCATGATTAATACAACATTATAACCATTATTGTAGATGTACATATTAATAAATAATATAGTTCCAATAATAAATAATGTCTCAAATAATAATAATAATATAATGATACAAAGCTTCACAGAATATGAGTCTCCATGACTGAAGTATATATCTATAATATCCAGTGTAGTACTATTGTGGGAAGGGAGAGCATCATCTGAGTGTTTTTCCACACCAACCATGGACCATTGATCCCTCACACTATATTTGAATAAGGTAATGGCCCTCCCTTCATAGATGGTTAGATAATGATGGTGCAAGAATCTAAAGTAACAAAATAGAACCCATGTGTTGTAAGATAACTAATACATGATGTGTACCATAAATAAATCCATTCTAACAGGATATTACATAAACATATAGCTATATCAAACACATGAAATGATTTTGTTTAAATATAAACATTAATTTTGCCAAATTTTTTCAAATAGTTAATGATCTCTAGGATTAGTAAATTTCATACACACCACTCAATCATATTACACCTTATCTTGCATTGATGGTGCTAATTAAGCTAGTGGAATCCATCCATTGCTTATTTAGTGTCATAAATATGAGATTTGGTTAGATTATATTATAATATACAAACCAATATATTCAATCAAAATATTCTCTGTTAGCATATATAAATATGTTAAGTATGGAAATATCAAATACATACATTTAGTCCATCAAATGCAATGTAATGAGTATAATATCATCTAGTTTATTATAGAATCATAAATAGTCTTTAATATAATCATACCATCTAGGTAAGAATTAAATCTAGACTATAAGTTACTCAATATCACAAAGTAACTTGAAATTATATTCATCCATGAAAGAAAATATTAATCATGGCTTATTTATTTGTTTATATTCCATAAATATAACAAAACCCAGTCATAAAACAACTTAATAAGATCTATATTTAAATAATTAAATACCTTATTTTAATG